>JALMQS010000236.1:0-81866 GCA_024734495.1 Forficula auricularia
ATTTTTAACTTTCTCAAGAAACGTTTTCAGGTAAAAAAAAAAAAAAAAAAAAAATCTTTTTCTTCATAATTTAATATGTAAAATATGCTGCATGGTTTTATAGAAATTTCTGAATTTGATTTGAAAAAGTCTGATTTTTATTTTTAAAAATCCTGAATTTAGTTTAAAACATGCTGAATTTGGATTTTTTAAAAAACCCGAACTCTGATATGTAGAAGTCCGAATTTTAAGTTAAAAAACCTATTTAAAACATATTGCAAAGTAATAGAAGAATTATTAATATTAATTTCAAAAAAATCCATTATCATACGTAACAAGCTTTGAATGGGGTGGGGGAAGGTCACACAAATGTTACGGTGCGTTATCATAGGGTACGGTGGGCCTAAATATTGTCAAAAAACGTTACGTGATATTTGAACGTTCCCTTAGATCAGTGTTCCGCAAACTTCTTGTGTTCAAGGTACACCTACCAAATGAAGAAATTTTAGAGCAGGCTTGTCCAAACCGCGGCCCTCGATGGCTCTCAATGTGGTCTTCGACAAAAATCGCAAACTTACAAACTTTATGAGATTCAGACTAAAAATCCCAGTGATATTACTAAAAATACAATATTTTAAACTTGCTATTAATTTATGATCTGAATAATGAATTTCGGAATTTAACACGTTATTTCGCAATGAGATATTCATAAAAGTGAACCTTAAATAATTTTATATATACAAGTCATCTATTTTCAAAGCCTGAAGCACGCAAAGAATGAAGTTAGATCTAAAGCATTTGATGAGCATTTCCGAGAATTCACTGAGAATTCCTTTGAGCCAAATATCGACGGATTACCGTTAGGGGGGAGACCTCAATTGATGATTAAGTTTATACGGATTCACGGACGAACGGCTAATCCCTACATAAGCGGTATAAAATAAATGCGAACGCGTATTCCTTAATTATCGGTCTACCTTGGGAAAACACGAATATCCAAGATTGAGGGATTCGTTACCATAGACGTGTTTTTATAACCCTGTCCGGTACTAAAAAGTACTTGATTGCAGATTCGGATAGTTAAAAGATATATTAGCAAAAAACTTTCATAGATTATTATTAAAAAATAAATGTAAGGAATATTTTGTGGAAAGTTAAATTCAGAAAATAATGATTAATAATTTTTTAATTAAAATAATGAAATTATATTTAATTAACAAAGAGTATTTATTATTTAAACAATAATGAGTAAAGTATTATAAATTCTTTATAACAAAGAGTGCAATTTGAATTAAATAATAATTGTTTTAATACATATATTATAATCAGTACTTATCTTAAAAATAAGATGAATAAATTTCCTCTGTCAATTATTGAGGTAAATTGGTAAACAGATATCAATTCAATACAGATGCTTCTTCATGACAAAAGCCAATATCTCGATGATCTCGACAGAAACAAGGTGGTTTAAGGTATGATCACAGCTGAGATGTTTTTGAAGAGAGGATGGCAGGAGAGGGTAAGAAATTCCCCTGGCTTCCCTTGTCCTTGAGAATACGTCACAGATCCAGATGGCGTCGGTAGAAATGAAGTTAATTATTTTTCTTTTTAAATAAAGAAAATATACAAGAATTTCAAAATTTCTAAGTTTAGAATGAAATTTCTTGTAAAATGCGACTATATGATCAGTTGCAGCTTGTTCCAGCTGAAGCTCAGGGGAATAGAATTATTTCCCTGGCTAACAAAATATATATTTGGGCATTTCCAACTTATGCAAAGATCTACAGCCGACTTATATAAAAAAGCCAATGGCCATTTTACGGAATTCCACAATTAAATATAAAAAGAACCAATACAAATGGCCTTTAAACACATATATATAAAAAATAAAAAACTGGAAACAAGTAAATGGCTTCGGCGAGGAGCTGCAGTCCCCCGGCAGGGCTTCTTGCTCCTATAATGCCGAACCAGCTAGGTCGAGAACATGATCATAAGTGAAGAAGGCTCTCTAGCGAGAGACCGAACGGTTAGAAAAAGGAATGGGAAAGCGAGTTATGTTATCTCAACTGTGATTGGTCGAGGAGTTAATTTTTCAACCAATAAGAATCAATCTTTCTGTTCAAGTCTGTGAGAGGTTTACTGGCTTGTGTGAGTGAAGCAACTGTCGACATATATTTTGACCTTGAAGCGAAATAAGATATATTTTTTCTTTATTAAAATAAACAAAGTCGTTTATAAATTCAAATATCTAACATTGATTTGGTAATAAAAGCGATGCTTTTATTATTGAACTTTTAAACCTATGTATAAAAAATATCAAATTTAAAGTAAATATACTCTTTAAAATGAATTATCTTCAGTTAATGAAGTAAATATAAACTTATTATCTAATAAATGATTGCTTTTATAAAATCGTTATTCCTTGAAATATTCAAAGAGTTAAAAAATTAAAAATAAAAATAATATAATAAAAAAGCTCAAACTTCAAATTCACTGAAGTTTGACCACCACATGCTGTCCCAAAAACAATGACAAACTCTTTTCTCAATATAATTTTGTGCTTGCTGATTTGTCTCTTAGCTTCTTTTTTTATAATAAAAAATTTATAAAGTAACAAAGCTTAATTTCTTAAGTATATTAAGTACATATTCTACGTTTTTGCTCATCAGCTATTAGTAAAGTTAGTGTATTTTATGTGTGACCCAAAACAGCTCATATTCTTCCAATGTGGCCAGGAAGCTAAAAAGCTTGGACACCCCTGTTTTAGAGGTACACCAAAGAAAAAACCAATGTTTATTTAATATTTATTTACGAGCTTTTCGTGCGTGGCTTCGGCACGCCCTCGAAGCTCGGCCCTCCGGGCTAGTCCCTGGCGGGCGGCGTCTCGGTCCAAAATTTTTATTCCTTCTTAAAAAACCACACTCCAAATGTATACTTACTACTTACTATTGTGATATTTTTTGTGTGGAAATAGATTTATTTAAATAAGTGGGATCGTGTGAGGAGGAGAATTATATTATATTATTTTTTTAAACTTGGGATTGATAATCGATATAAGGCTCCAAATATTTAAAAGAGATCAGGTGTTGTTTGTATGACAGGCTGATCCCTTCAGTATTGCAATGAGAAACTCATATGGGCATGCGTGTCTTAAGTCTTTCAATTTTGTAAAAATCAAAAAATAAGAATAACAAAATTTAGATTTCGAAAAAATTATAAAAAAGTGGCAAATTATTAAAAAATAAACAAATAATATATAAAATATAAATCAAATAAGATGTGATTAATTTCTTCTTCTGTATGCAAAGAAAAGCGAATTGAATATTTAATTTTTGCGTGGTGAAGGGGGGGAATAATTATCAATATGTTTAATGTTTCTTAATTTAAAATCAATTATAGTCTTTCATTTCAAAATTCGAGTTAAAATTACAATTATATTTCAAATTTGCCTCGACTTATCTCGACTCAAAACACAAATATACCTACGGCATCAGCGCCCCTGTCGGCAGCATTAGGTCAGCGTTGCTGCAAATTAATCTGGACTATCCTTATTATAATTATTAAAATCAATATAATATGAAAAATTTAGTTGGTTCATGTCCATTTTAATAATAAATAATAGATTCACGGGTTTTAATTATAATATGAAAAGATGTTTAATGAGAAATGTGAGCCTGCTTAAATGAGCACAGGAGATCAAAATTTGGACCAATCGTTGATAAGGCGCTCGCATAACTCTCAACTATGTGTATTATCTTAATAAAACTTGACATTTTTCCGCGGAACACCAACTAATGACCACGGTACACCACACTGCCTTAGAAGACCAGATTTAGATTCTAAAGATGCGATGTCAAGTTCTTAAATAATCAAACTTTAAGACGAAACATAAATTTAATATAATTGAGTAGTTTTTGAAGACGTGTGTGTGTGAGAAAGACAGGATTCCATTCCTGGGCCTGTTATCTAGAAAGAAAAAAAACATTTTTGATCTTGTCTTTAGGAATTATAATCAAAATACCACCTGCAAAATTGGATGGATCTGGTTTGGACTAAAATTGGGATGAAAAATAATTTTAACTAAGAGAAAAAAAATCGATTAAATTCATCAAGATTTATGTTAGGTATACATATACATCTTTCATTTCAAAGATTATCGACCTTATTCTTTAGGTGATTTATAATAATGAATAATTCATCTGACCGTTAGCTAAATGCCAACTAAGGATGATCCTCTATTATTATCAATTCGTGAACACATTTAATAAAAAAAGGAGACAGAATGACTTAATAGATAGAAGCTATGACATGTTTCTATAAAATCATAGTAATGTCTTGATGATGATGATATCTGAATTTTAATCATTGTGGTCGCTACTATCAATGAATCATTAGGGTATTTAAAAAAAGTGGAAAATAATTCAGAGAAAAGCCAACGAATAAGATGATTTATAAAATTATGATCAATTTTAGTGAAAAAAAGATCAAAAAGTTATTTTATGATTTAAGAAAGTGACTGGCTTGTGTTTTATCAAGACTCTATACGTGGAAGCATGAATAGTCTTCACTGAAGCAATATATAAATTAACATAGAGGCTGTTATCAAGTACCTCATAATTTTTTAAATCTTTTTTCCAGTATTACGATATTTTGAATCGAAATTAAATAATATCTATTTTAGAATCGGAATGTAATCCTTTTGCAAAAGTTATCGTTGGACAGCAGGTAGTTACTATAGGTTATATAATGGGTGTTTTTTTAGAGGTATAGAACTTCGAATTGAAATAAAACACAAGAAAAATCGTTTTAATGTCCATCAATTTGGCTTTATTGGAAGGATAATTTTATGCCATTAATGTTTAAATATGATTTCGGGCATGTGGCCGCCGCGGCTGGCTCGAATAAATCCAATTCTACAGGTCCAATTTTCAACCACTTTTTCGAGCATATGGGGCCGTATGTTGGCAATAACGCCACGAATGTTGGCTTCCAATGTTGGCAAAATTGCCGCATTTGGAGTGAAGAGAATCCACATGAGACCCTTGAGACGCCATTACGTCCACAAAAACTGACTGTTTGGTGTGCTCTATGGGCTGGTGGAGTCATTGGGCCATACTTCTTCCGAAATAATGCTGGAGAGTCAGTTACCGTTAATGGAGACCGGTATAGAGCCATGATAACCGACTATTTTGTTCTCGAATTGGATGGCATGAATGTGGATGAGTTGTGGTTCCAACAAGACGGCGCTACATGCCACACAGCGCACGTCACAATCGATTTATTGAAGGAAACATTCGATGAGCGCATAATTTCGCGGAATGGACCTGTCAATTGGCCACCAAGATCGTGTGATTTGACACCATTGGATTATTTTCTTTGGGGATATGTGAAGTCGCTCGTCTACGCCAACAAACCAGAAACGTTAGGGGACTTGGAAGCCAACATTCGTGGGGTTATTGCCAACATACGGCCCCATATGCTCGAAAAAGTGGTTGAAAATTGGACCTGTAGAATTGGATTTATTCGAGCCAGCCGCGGCGGCCACATGCCCGAAATCATATTTAAACATTAATGGCATAAAATTATCCTTCCAATAAAGCCAAATTGATGGACATTAAAACGATTTTCTTGTGTTTTATTTCAATTCGAAGTTCTATACCTCTAAAAAAAACACCCTATATGAGGCGTTCAAAAGCAAAGTAAACCAACCCATAAATCTCATTTTCGCTGATAAGCCTCTATAATGAAGTATGTTTTTGATAGAACTAACTAGACAGAGTGGTCCAAACTTAGTTTTTAAACTTCCTTCTAGATTTCAGTACATGTGCCACTTTTTGCTTCGAACCTTTACTTCTATTTTGCTGGATTTCTCATAAAAAACCAAAATTGGGATGGTCCACTCTGCTTTTGAACGTCTCATATGAGCTCACTCACAAATTTTTATTTAGTTAATTTTTTTTATTTTTTGCTTATTCGTGTTTATAAATATCTAAAACATGAAAAAGTCATTTTCAGAATTTTTTTAGATTTTTGAATTTCTAGCCTTTTCTATATGAAAAATTGAATTAGTAATGAACCTGTTGAAGCTTTTATTTTGTGATTAATTTGATTAAAATTTGAATTTTTATTTAAATCACACATAAATAATTATAATTATTTATTGAATACGAACAAATAATGTTTGTAGTTATATTGTATTATTTGTTTGTGTTCAATAAATAATTATAATCTAATTATGTTGTGATTTAAATAAAAATTCAAATTTTAAAAGAAATGGAGAGCTGAATATGGTTGTTGCTATTATATCTACTAAAATCAAGAAGAAAAGTTTGTATTAATAATCTATATCTTTTTGTCAAGTTTCAGTTTTCTACAAATGATTATTAAATATCTCTAAAAATATAAATTTTTAAATATTCATTATTTAAGACTTTATTGGAGAACAGAAATGCCTAGGAATTCGCTCATTTGTTTCATCAGACGTTTTTGAGATGTTTCAAAAATACGATGCAAAAAGATCACTTTTTTTTATCTTGCAGGATTATAATACTTCACCATAACCCCGTATGTTAAAGTAAAAACTTTCGTGGTTTTGATTTGTTAGGCCGAAACGCCGTGAATTCGCTTAATTTTTTCATGAAAATAGTTTCTGACTTTTTTGAGAGATTTCGAAAATATCATTTTTTTCAAGCACGATTACAATATGGTAAAGTAAAAACTTTAGGTACATACACACGGGTATCAAAAATGATACACACTAGTTGGGTCCAGGCATGCCGCGTGTATCATTATGTACTGCACGAAAATAACAATAAAATGTATTAAAAAAAATAGGTGATTAGTAGAGATTGCGGTGTTGGTACAAGGTGGAATACATTCTTAAGACATGTAAGAGTAAATAATATTATATTTAGTATTGATTTACTATGAGTCAGGATACTAGGTCACTTATTCATAAAAATTACCGTGAAATAAGTGACCTAGTATCCTTAACTCATAGTAAATCAATATTAAATATAATATTTATTTACTCTTATCTTTATTAAAATATAGTGTGGCCTGAGACGACCTTTTTTCACAAATATAATATATAATATAATATTTAGAATAAGCCAGATTAATTTGCCGCAACGCTGACGTAATGCTGCTGCTGACAGCGAGCGCTGATGCCGTCGGTATATTTGCGTCAAATTTGAATTATAATCGTAATTTGGACTCAAATTTTGAAATGAAACACTCCAATTGATTTTAAATTAAGAAATATTAAATATATTGATAATTATTCCTCCTCCCGCCCCCTCCTCACCACTCAAAAATTAAATATTTAATTTGCTTTTCTTTGCGCACAGAAGAAGAAATTAATCACATCCTATTTGATTTATATTTTATATATTATTTGTTTATTTTTTAATAATTTGCCACTATTTTATAATTTTTTAAAAATCTAAATTTTGTTATTCTTATTTTTTGATTTTTACAAAATTGAACGACTTAAGACACGCATGCCCATGAGTTTCTCTATGGCTGATACTGGAGCAGCCTGACATACAAACAACACCTGATCTCTTTTAAATATTTGGACCCTTATATCGATTATCAATCCCAAGTTTAGAAAAAATGATATAATATAATTCTCCTCCTCACACGATACCACTTATTTAAATAAATCTATTTCCACACAAAAATATCACAATGCTGTAGATTATAGAAAAAAAAATACTTCCAGATTCATATCTAGAGCCTCATTTCTGTAGCTGGGTCAGGACGAAAATGAGGCGAAACTTTTAAGAGACTATGTATTTTCGGGAGTTTGCATGTGTACATTTGGAGTGTGGTTTTTTAAGAGGAATACAATTTTTGGACCGAGACGCTGCCCGCCAGGGCATTCAGTCCACTAGTGTATATATATAATAAAGTCAATGTGTTAAGGGGAAAATTCACAAGTGGAGTATTTATTAGCTCGTTGATGCTTATTCTTCGTTTTATTCCCTTTATTTACTTTTGTATTCCCCTTGAATAATTTAAAATAATTAAAATATAATATAAAGATTTTTTCCTATGAAATAAGCAGGTTCTGTTTAAGAAAAATAAAGTAAAAATAACCAAATAGAAAAAAAAATATTTTAAATACCTGATAAAGTTGAATCTTTGAAGAAATATCTCGAATGATTTGATACTTAGTAATTGAACTTTAATAGAATAAAAGTACTTAAGATATTAATAGTTATACACTCTAGTTACATAATTGCACTCACTCATAAATAGTTATTTCATTAGAAAAATATATTATTTTGATTTAATCTCAATTGATAGATTGCTTTAAGTGTGTTTGTACGAATAAGTGCATCAGTGTTTATTTTAATCGATTGAACTCCAAAGTGAAGAGTGAAATAATTTATAGCAATATCAGAAAATAGAGATAATCTCATTTTATGAAAATCTCATTCATTGTTAATCTCAAAAGTTTAAAATTTGGTATGGAAGGTCTTATTTATGAACTAGCTGCAAGGGCCGCATTCAGGCTCTGTTGCTAGCCAGGGGTGGCGCCCCTGGAAACCTTCTCCCCCTCCCACCGTTCTCGTCCCCGAAACCCCGCACCCAGTTTTTGCATTTCTAGCCTTCTAGTGGCCCACAGATTATGAATACAAAATTTGATCAGTTTGCTCCAAAGGCAAGAATTTACATTTTTTCACCCTCCCCCACCAAAAAAGTTGATTTTACTGATAATATAATAGAAGTTGATTCCATTAGAAATAATCCCGAGTGTATGTTACTTAATTAGAATTATTAGAGATACATTTTATTACATCTTAGTAGAGAAATGAACCCAAGTGCCAAAAAGCATTCCGGGACTATGGCTGTCCTTCGGAAAGTTAACATTCAACAAAGCTAACATTTTTGGGTCAAACAATATACCAAAATTTTGTTTTCGTCTATGAAATTTGCATTTGTGGTAAATTTATATAAATAAAAATGTACTGTTTACGCTTAAGTGATACGTTAAAGGATCTCCGAAAGTTCTTCACCGATTTCTTTGAAATTTTCACACAACATTACATTCAAATACGCGAGTGTTTACAGTGTTTTTACTTTATCCAATGCGAAGCATGGGAGAAAGTATTGGAATCGCTCTCGCAGCAAGCGCTGCTTTAAAGGGTCCTCAGGTAAAGACTACGGAACCCATGGACTCAATTAAGGTCACAAATTGAAGTATTCAATGAGATTGAATTTTAGCACGTGACGGTTTTGCCAAAATTACCTGGGATCTCGCTGAGAGGCCAAAAGTGCCATTATTTTTGGAGGTGCGAAGCTTGAGTTGTTTGCCATAAAAAGAATTTAGTCTTTTTGATTTTAAGTCGATTCTTCCACGTTTTCAGTAGAGGTTGCCATTAATAGTCAAAACATCAAAAATGGAATGCAATAAGGTTATTCCTCTAGTATTAGATAAGAATCGATCGTTATTTTTGATTTTAAGTCGATTCCTTCATGTCTTCAGCAGTGGTTACCAATAATAATCGAAGGGTCAAAAATCTAAGGTAGAATTATTATTCCTCAAGTATTAGATGAGAATCAATCGCTATTTTTGATTTTAAGTCGATTCCTCCATGTCTTAAGCAATGATTACCAATAATAACCGAAATGTCAAAAATCCAATGTATTGTTATTCCTCGACTGTTAAATGAGAATCGATCATTATTTTTGAATTAAAGTCAACATGAACTGCAAATTGCAAGTGATATCTGATTTATATAAAGGAATAAACATATTAATATTTCAAATGAATTTGGATAAAGTTTAGCAACGATCCGTTGCAGTTTATTTATAGATATCACACCTGTAGAATGAAAAAAAATTTTTTCGAGGAAACAACACCAGCGCATCTCTTGGGGGCAAAAGCAAACAAACAAGATGGCCGATAATAGCTTTTTGGAAATGTTTCAACTGTCAATATTATTTTTGGTTAAGGGAACAATAATTATAAACCTGGCCCAAAATTTAGATATACCAATCGGAGCACCAAACGGACATATGTTGCGAATATAGTTTCGATACGTCCAGTGTTTTAGGCGTGAAGCATACGAGTTAGTCACAGCAACGCGTGGTCGGGTCAGCTATTATCTATATACGAGCAGTACCTGGCGTGCCCGATCGGTTGGAAACCTATTTCATTATTAAGATAAGATAGCAGTACCAGGCGTGCTCCGAGCTGGTGGCCCTGGCGGGCAGCGTCTCGAGATATGGCTATTATAATAATTTTAAAATTAATTTATCTACTAAAATTTCAAATGAGCCGCGCAGTAATAAATTAAGAATTAATTTCATTATTCCATTAAATCATATCTCATTAAAACTTATATTATAAATTTAATATATATATATTTTTAAATTAATTTGTCTACTAAAATTTCAAGAATTTATATTTTTCTTAAATTCAAAAAAAAAAATTAATTTTCCAAAGAATTAAATATAGGTATATTAATATATAATATATTTTAAAATTAATAAATTTGTCTACTAAAATTTGAAATGAGACACGCCGTAAATCTAATATTCTAAGCTATATAGAGGAATATATTAATATATAGAGAATAGAGATGTTTTATTTGAAAAATTTGACAATCTAACTATTAGTTGCTTTTTCTCCCACATATTCTCCTTGCTGCGCCACGGGTACTGTCTGACAATGAGCTTTTATATATATAAATAAATTTTAACCATAAAACGAGACGCTCCCTGCCAGGGGCTAGGTGACGCAGGGCCGAAGGCTCGGGCTTCAGCTAGTAATAATATAATAATTAAAAATTATTAGATATAGAAAAAAACTCCTTGACTCATGTGATACGTATATTATATTCCGTAGTATTTTAATTTTTACTTAGATTATATTTTTTTCAAATAAATTATGTTTACCTATATTAATTTTGAAAATGGTGACATTACTGTTTTGTCATCGCAAGTACATAACTGTGTGTGCAAAATTTCAAAAAAATCAACTAGGTAAAAATATGTCAAAATTCGATTACAAGAATCTTCTTCCTATAGAGAAAGGAAACCAGTCACAGGAACCAAGTTGAATGTAAGCATGTAAAAACGCCACATTACAGCGTTATCGTACACGTTAACTGATAGTAGATGTATATAAAACATAATTTTCCACTCGGGTTCTGTTGAAATGTTGAAAAAGAGGCGTGAGTGAGTCCGTGGCACCACCAGTTGCAGGTTGTGTGTGCCACTTTGTAAACAGCCAGGAGGTTCCCTCCCGCTTGTTTATTTGGCCCGAGTGTCAAGGAACAGAGGCTGCTTTTGTGCCCACCCACCACACTGAGGCCCATTCATTAGCGAGGCAAATGGACCCCTTCCTGTCCCATCGGACAAGCCCAAAATAAGCTTATCGACGATTTTAACGAATCCAAATCAATAACCAGTGTGTTATTTGTTTGGCCATTTTGAATGGAATAAGAAGCGTTCATCATTCCTAGAAAGTCATTTTCGGTTCATAACAGGGTCAAAGTGTAAAAGGGCATTAGCATCATCAAATATACAGTTCTAAGAGTGGTTTGAGGCAACCACCTGCCTCCGCTCAACTCTTTCACTTCACTAAAAGTTCCACATATCATATCGTCGCTGATCTTACAAAACCTCGTAAGTCCGATTTTTGGCCAAATACGTATTATACCAACTTTTCACGCCGCATCTGTCTATTGAAACCTTATTATTCTATTCCAATTTAATTTCGCGCTACGGACAAATAATAATTATTGCATTGTATTTGTATGTATTGTTGTTTAAAATGTTTTTCTTGTTTTCTGGCAAACAATGAATTTAGGACTTACGAGGTTTTGTAAGATTAGCGACGATATCTACTCTTATTAAACGAGCAAAAATTGTTTATATATACAGGGTGCTTCAAAAAAATGTATACACACTTTGAACTTCCATAGAAAATCCATTTACCGTTCTACAAAGTTAAATTTCAGGAAAATAGAAAGCTGAAAGTCCAATGTAAATGAAACATAAATAACAAATGTTAATACTGTTCAAATTGGTGACCTGCAGCATCAATACAATTCTGAGTACGAGTCACCACTGATTCTGTACATCGTATCAAAACGTCCAATGAGATTTCTCTACACACTGCTTGAATCTCATTCCAAAGAATGTCTAGGTTACGTGGTTTACGTTTGTACACCTCATCTTTTAGTGTGCCCCACAAGAAGAAATCCAGTGGTGTAAGGTCTGGAGAGCGTGCTGGAAACTCGATTGGCCCCCTGCGTCCTATCCACTGGCCCGACAAATGCTTGCTGATTCCATATTTCCTGCCATTCGTGCATTATACGGTAATGATGATTTTTATTTTCAACAAGATGGTGCCCCGCCGCACTATCACAGGGACGTACGAGCTTACCTGGATCAAAATTTGTCGGGCCAGTGGATAGGACGCAGGGGGCCAATCGAGTTTCCAGCACGCTCTCCAGACCTTACACCACTGGATTTCTTCTTGTGGGGCACAGTAAAAGATGAGGTGTACAAACGTAAACCACGTAACCTAGACATTCTTTGGAATGAGATTCAAGCAGTGAGTAGAGAAATCTCATTGGACGTTTTGATACGATGTACAGAATCAGTGGTGACTCGTACTCAGAATTGTATTGATGCTGCAGGTCACCAATTTGAACAGTATTAACATTTGTTATTTATGTTTCATTTACATTGGACTTTCAGCTTTCTATTTTCCTGAAATTTAACTTTGTAGAACGGTAAATAAATTTTCTATGGAAGTTCAAAGTGTGTATACATTTTTTGAAGCACCCTGTATATCCAAACGCCTCCCACCCGATCGCGAACCCAAACAGTCTAGTAAATCTAGGCTATTTGAGCAAACTCAACCAAATTTTGTATACATAAAAAGTGGGACCCCAGAAGTCTAAAAATGCAAAAACTAACCGCCCAAAATGGGGACGTGGGGGGTCAAAAAATGAAAATCTTGGCCATTTACAAAACTCAACCAAATAAATTTTGTATACATAATCAATCAGTAGGACACCAGAAGTATAAAAATGCAAAAACTAACCCCCCCCCCCTACATGATTATAAATAATTTTAGGGGCCAGCTTGTATGGTAAAGTTAAGTGGATGGCCACATCAGAACACGTCAGTTTATTTTAATGAAAGATATTGAAATGATGATAGAACTCGAAATACTAGATTTTTTTTTTGCTTTAGAGAACTATGCCCATACAGCCACGCAATTAATGATTCTATAATTTAAAGTGAAAAATGATGGTACAATTAAAGAAAGAAGTTAACCTATAATCGGAGTGGGTGCTCATACTTGAGAACGATCGCAGAATAAGTCGATCGAAACGTTGTATTAAAATTGTAATTATTTGTTTCAATAAATAATTATAAAGTAATCATGTGTGATTTAAATAAAAATTTAAACTTAAAAAAAAAAAACTGTTAAATATAATATTTATAACTCAATTTTGCATCTGATGAAAAAAAGGCTACAAAAATACTAGATTTATATTAAGCTCTAACACCAGCATTTCTAGTGAGAGTGCACTAATTAATTGTGCTAGTAAATTTGTTTATCAGACCTTTCGAAAAAATTTCTAGTTAGGTCCCTGCTATTCACTGAATCGATTGGCTAAAAACTTAGCTCCTTAAAGAATATAGGACATTGCTTGTTCTGGTCAAAAATATGATGTCACGAATAAAAATATCTTCACATAATAGTATAATAAATAATTTTTAAATTTGTTCAAGGACATTCCGTAATAAAAAACGATTTCCCTATTAAATGAGTCATTAATTTTGTCGCTATTTAGGACTACGAAGTGAGTATAAACAGAATTAATCTCTTATCTATTAATGAAAGGCGGGGAGGAAAAATTGTCCATAATTATATAGGATTGAAACAGCCTAATCATCTCTTTAGAATATATTATTAGATGTTTATGTAAAAGTAAATACCGATGAGTAAAGTGTTCACGTCTGCGGCCGGGTAATGAACTCAGAACTCCAAGTCGAACCGAGTGAAGTCATTGAATGAAAACGAAAGGGGGCTAAATTTATGGTCTCAATCAGCTGATGGAGTTAACACTTGAGAATAGTCGAGGACACGAGTGAATTGAAATAGAGGGGGGGGGGGGTCAAAGGCCAACAGACAAACCAGAAAAATTAATTAACAAGTTTTTTTTACAAGAAACCTGGAGTGTGAGTTTTTTGTAATTACCAAGCTTAGACACAAAAATTACTTACTCTACTAAACGACGAAATATTAACATGAAATCACTTTTTGAAGTCGGTGCTAAACAAACTATATAAGCGAGCGTACCTGCCAAACGTACTAAGTAAGATCCGTCGAGTTCGATTCATAAAATGTATATTTTTGGCACCGACTTCAAAAATGGTTTCATCTAAATATTTCGTCGTTTAGTTGTAACTAAATAAGATAATAATTATTTTATACCTTTTAGTGTATTTTATTTTATTTGTTGCATTTAATTTTTTTGAAGTCGGTTTTATTTTTTATTTTTCTCTTTTTAGTGATGTTATTAATAGTGACTTAATATAATACCTTGCATGCATCTCGTAAGAGAAAGCGTCAGGCGAATGAATCAGAAAATGATAGTAAAATTCAATTCATAAATAGAGAAATTATCTCGAAACGTTTGTGGGGTTTAAATGAATGTTTTAAAATTTTTTTATAAAAGATTTTATTTATTATATGATTAATGTAAAGATTTAAGCATCTTTTTTGAGTTTCTTTTTTTGAAAAAAAGATTGAATTTTTCAAAAATCAACCCAATTATCAATTATATAATATTGAAAAGTGAATTTATTTTTATTAACCGACTTCAAAAAAGGAGGAGGTTCTCTATTCGACTGAATTTTTTTTTTTTTTTTTTTTTTTTTTTGTGCCTATGTTACCTCATATCTCCGCCAATTCTCAACCGATTTTGAAAAAAATTTTGCATTGGGTCCAGTCTAGCTTCCGATTGGTCCCATTTTTTTTTCGTATTTTTTTCATAGGTATTAGACCTTTTTTATTAGGTTTGTTTAGACCTAACCTCTTTGTTTATGAACCGATTTCGATGGTTCTTTTTTATCCGAAAGGGGTGTCTTAGGGATGGTGTCCTATTAATTTGGTCAAGTTCTGATGATATGATCACTATTAATAACATCACTAAAAAGAGAAAAATAAAAATAATTTTTAAGAAAAAAATAAAAACCGACTTCAAAAAATTCAATGCAACAAATAAAATACACTAAAAAGTATAAAATAATTATTATCTTATTTAGTTACAACTAAACGACGAAATATTAACACGAAATTACTTTTTGAAGTCGGTGCCAAACATAATACCTTTTATGAATCGCACTCGACGGATCTTACTTAGTACGTTTGGAGGATATGCTCGCTTATAGGTATAGTTTGTTTGGTACCGAATTCAAAAAGTAATTTCGTGTTAATATTTCGTCGTTTAGTTGTAACTAAATAAGATTAATTTTTTGAAGTCGGTTTTTATTTTTTCTTAAAAATTTATATTTGTTGCATTTAATTTTTGAAGTCGGTTTTTATTTTCTTAAAAATTATTTTTATTTAGAAACAAATCAAAGATTTTAGTAGAAATATGTTTACATTGCATATCAGAGGGTTTCATCCCTTGGGAATCGAACCCAAGCTCTAACTAAGCTTGCCGGGTTGTTAGCCAAACCCTTAAGACAAATCTCTCTCCGATATGCAACATATATAAGAAATAAAGCTACAAATTTTTCACTCCTTTTTTCAGTTTAGTCTGATTTTTTACTATTCCATTCGAGTTGAAAGGAGTGAAAAATGTGTAGCTTTATTTCTTATATATGTTGCATATCGGAGAGAGATTTGTCTTAAGGGTTTGGCTAACAGCCCGGCAAGCTTAGTTAGCGCTTGGGTTCGATTCCCAAGGGGACGAAACCCTCTGATATGCAATGTAAACATATTTCTACTAAAATCTTTGATTTGTTTCCTAAATAAAAATAAATTCACTTTTCATTATTTATTATAATTTCGATTATTTGCTCATAAGAATTGAAGATTTACGTTATTTCGTCATTGATCATATCATCATAACTTGACCAAATTATTATGGGACCATCCCTAAGGTACCCCCTTTCCAATAAAAAAAGAATCATCGAAATCGGTCTACGTGGTAAAAAGATCTCGCTGAACATACATAAAATAAATAAATAGGTATCTTGACCATATTGGAGCTATACTGATCCAAAAGCAGAAAGAATCATCGAAATCGGTTCATAAACAAAGAAGTTATGCCTGAACAAACATAACGTCCGCCTCTCTGGCTGGCAACTCGGAGGTCTCGGGTTCGATTCCCGGCTATGCCCAGACATTTTTTCTGTAAGTATAGGGTCTGGTAATAAAAATTAAGTGGGAGATAAATTTAACCTAATTTATCGCGTGGAGAATTTACCCCTGCTCGAAGCCCTTAAAAAACTTAGTAAATTGGATTGTATCTCTGAGATTTGTCTCGTGATTCCGGCTTCTTTTCTTCTACTCTGTTCCTTTCACGATGGAGGGGCCATCCCATACAGGCCTTTAGGGGATGCACCTTCTGGTTTATCTCCTTCTCACATCAATATCATTAAAAAAAAAAAGGTCCAATACCAATGAAAAAAAAACGGGACCAATCGGAAACTAGACTGAACCCAATGCAAAAAAAATCATCAAAATCGGTTGACAATTGGCGAAGATATCAGGTAACATAGACACAAAAAACAAATTCAGTCGAATGAGAACCTCCTCCTTTTTTGAAGTCGATTAAAAATTATCAAATAATGCAACATTTTATTGATTTTGATTTTTTTTTTAATGCTGAAATATGAAGCTTTTACAAAATAATATTTATATTTGTAAAATTATAGGATAGAATAGAAAAAATTGCATTAAATTACTGAAAACGGAGTTTCTTTGCTCGCGAGTGTATTTTAATTATATTTAGAAGAATTTTACATAATTCTTATTGATACATGGACATAGCCAGAATAATCCCTAAGCAAAGGGGGATATTTTGCCCGTCACCTTGACAGCATGTTTTCATGTAAGCTTAATACACATTGTCCAGAACCAAACTCAACTTCCTATATCCCAGAGCAGAGCAGGATTTACCATACAAATCCGCCTGACAATGATTTTGATTAATTCAACCAGCTGAACAGATTTATTTAGTCCAGGGAGTTGATATTGTCTCGACTCTGAGGATAATTCAATAAAGAACTACTTTTCCAGATGATAAATGGTCGATAGTTGAACAACTAATCGCAGTTCAATCAGATCTATTCCAGTGAATGGAGAACAGAAAATGTTTTTTTGTAACACTGATTAAGATAAACGCATTTACTATTAAAGAATCGTTAAAAGCGGACACTTGACTATTATGGTAAATTAAAAAGAAGAGGAGAGGGCGTTAATTAATGCGAAGAATAATAACACAGCAGAGACTTAACAGAGATCTGCTAAAGAATTAATTGAATTAGTGATGGGAAATATTCAGATCAGCATTGCAGCATCTCAATCCAAGCAATTGAATTGATTAATACCAGCTGCGAAGCCCAACTTCGGCGGGCTTCTTCCTTGGCTAGGGGGCTACGTGCCCGTAGAGGGTTTTAAATTTCCTAAAATTTTAATAGATTTTATTTGTCAAGAACTATTAGTAGGTTTTGAATTAATAATTGAAATTTTCTAATTTTGATAAATTTTATTTGTCATCAACTATTATTAGATTTTAAAATTAGGGGGTAGCTTATCCAACTTGGAAAAATAGCGCTATATATAGCCCATGGCATCTGGCCCACTACAGGTACAGGCCCACTACTGGTGCTTTTATCTTAATTGGTTTTTAAATTTTATATCCCAATATTAATTCATTACAAATATTATTATATATTAGAATTCGCCAATTTGATTAATTAGAAGTATTTTTGATTGAATATTAAATTATTAAATACATAATAATAATATCGAGGGGTGATCCGCGATTGGAAGTAGGTGTACAGCTCTTTGGAAGTATTTTGGAAGAACTTGGAAATATTTGGAAGTACTTGGAAATATTTGGAATTACTTGAGAATATTTGAAAGTACTTGGAAATATTTGGAAGTACTTGGAAATATTTGGAAGTGCTTGGAAATATTTGGAAGTACTTGGAGATATTTGGAATTACTTGAGAATATTTGAAAGTACTTGGAAATATTTGGAAGTACTTGGAAATATTTGGAAGTGCTTGGAAATATTTGGAAGTACTTGGAGATATTTGGAAGTACTTGGAGATATTTGGAAGAACTTGGAAATATTTGGAATTACTTGAGAATATTTGGAAGTACTTTGAAATATTTGGAAGTACTTGGAAATATTTGGAAGTGCTTGGAAATATTTGGAAGTACTTGGAGATATTTGGAAGAACTTGGAGATATTTGGAAGTACTTGGAGATATTTGGAAGTACTTGGAAATATTTGGAAGTACTTGGAATAATTTGGAAGTACTTGGAGATATTTGGAAGAACTTGGAGATATTTGGAAGTACTTGGAGATATTTGGAAGAACTTGGAGATATTTGGAAGTACTTGGAGATATTTGGAAGTACTTGGAAATATTTGGAAGTACTTAGAATAATTTGGAAGTACTTGGAGATATTTGGAAGAACTTGGAGATATTTGGAAGTACTTGGAGATATTTGGAAGTACTTGGAAATATTTGGAAGTACTTGGAATAATTTGGAAGTACAAGTGGAAGTAGGTGTACATCATATTAGGTCGCGGTCCACCCCTCGAATAATATTAATATCGTCTCCTTTGAGTGTAAATCTGCTAGCTCACAACAAAGAAATTTTACAGGGCAGAGAAAAAACAAACAAAATTTAATATTGTGGTTATGGAAAAAAACTATTTTTCACATTTTTTTTTCTACAACTTACGATCGTAATTTTAAGGAGCCGTTTTACTTGGACGATGCTGGTATTAATATGTAATATATGATAAAAAATGGATTTAGCAGGTTTACACTCTAAGGCGACGATATATCACTTTGAACTAAAGAAAAAATTATCGAGCAACGCTCGGTGTTCCAGGTACTAAATTTATAAATTTACAGATAAATAAATTGATTTTTATAAAAATTAACAAAAAAGAACTGAAAAATCTAAAAACACATTAATATATGAAGTATATCAGTTAGGTATACAAAAACTTCACTGTAATATCTCCAACATAAACTTAAGTTTTTAACCGACTTCAAAAAAGGAGGAGGTTCTCTATTCGATTGAATTTTTTTTTTTTTTTTTTTTTTTGTGCATATGTTACCTCATATCTCCGCCAATTGTCAACCGATTTTGAAAATTTTTTTTGCATTGGGTCCAGTCTAGCTTCCGATTGGTCCCATTTTTTTTCGATTTTTTTTCATAGGTATTAGACCTTTTTTATTAGGTTTGTTTAGACCTAACCTCTTTGTTTATGAACCGATTTCGATGGTTCTTTTTTTATCCGAAAGGGGTGTCTTAGGGATGGTGTCATATTAATTTGGTCTAGTTCTGACGATATAATCACTATTAATAACATCACTAAAAGAGAAAAATAAAAATTTTTAAGAAAAAAATAAAAACCGACTTCAAAAAATTAAATGCAACAAATATAAAAATACACTAAAAGGTATAAAATAATTATTATCTTATTTAGTTACAACTAAACGACGAAATATTAACACGAAATTACTTTTTGAAGTCGGTGCCAAACATATACCTTTTATGAATCGCACTCGACGGATCTTACTTAGTACGTTTGGCGGGTACGCTCGCTTATAGGTATAGTTTGTTTGGCACCGACTTTAAAAAGTAATTTCGTGTTAATATTTCGTCGTTTAGTTGTAACTAAATAAGATAATAATTATTTTATACCTTTTAGTGTATTTTTATATTTGTTGCATTTAATTTTTTGAAGTCGGTTTTTATTTTTTTCTTAAAAATTTTTATATTTCGGTTTTTTGAGATTTACTGTTTTTTTTTAGTTGTTTTCCTAATTTTCCTAGTCAGAAAGAATGATTAAAATTAGTCTAAGTGAAGTGTAATATAGTATGTAGTAAGTGTATGTAAAAAGCATAAATCTATTAGCTATCTGTTTCTAAAATTCAAATCTGTAACAGATTATATCCGTGAGTGCAAATCTTTGTTAACGTTGAAAGAAAGTACTTTTTGTATTAGCCAGCAGTTGGTTTGATAATGAAGCGCACCAGTTTCCGATTTCATGATGAATCGTCAAATACTTTCGATATCGTTCTTGTGTGGGAGTGTGTGTGTGTGTGTGTATTGGCCTCACACCCACACATGCGCTTTTTCTTTCAGAGCGAAAATAAACATTTCGAAATAAGAAATTTAGATTTCCAAGTCCGATCCCGCCTTCCATTTAGAAAATACCATAGAGTATAGAGGATGGCCTATTTGGTTGAGAATCAGATCTCTAAATCACGCAGTACAGATCCAAATAGATTTTATATTAATCATAGTAACTTAATAATTGCCCCTATATCTATCTACTCTTATCAAACGAGCAAAAATTGTTTGTTTGTTTATATATTTATTTGTTTGTAACTTAGTTCTATTTTGAAAACGGCTCTACCGATTTTGATGAAACAAATTCTATTAACAAGTTTTGAGGATGAGAAAACGATCTGGCTAGGTCTGGACCTCGACAAATTTAATCTTAATTGATATTTTCGTAATTAAAATAATTATTGACAGATGAAAATCTCAATAAAAAGTTTGTTTACATTTTTTTCAATTTTCTTTTATTTATTAATTGTTTTTTTAATTTTTAAAACCCACTAATACTTTATATGCAAATATCAATATATATATATATATATGTATATTAAAATTAATCGAGGAGAGAGGGGAGGAAGGATACCAATTGATTTGATTGGGGAATAATGGAATTTAAATAATTATCGGAAAAGAGGTTTTTTTTATCTAATTAGATTTTTCCTCTTACTAAAAACAAGGACTAAAGATTAATAAGGACACTCGATGGTGGAGAAGCAATCTCGAAATCGAAGCTAAAATACAAGGTATACATTAATTAATGTAAAATAATTGGTTTAATAAAATTTATAAAATAAAAAATAAATTAAAATTAATCAATTTAATTGGGGATTAGAATGATTGAACGAGATCATCGAAAACCAATCGACTTGATTGGGGAATAATGGAATTGAAATAATTATCGGAAAAGAGGTTTTTTTATCTAATTAGATTTTTCCTCTTATTAAAAACAAGGACTAAAGATGAATAAGGACACTCGATGGTGGAGAAGTTATCTCCGGAATCGAAGCAGAAATACAATGTATACATTAATTAATGTAAAATAATTGGTTTTATAAAATTAATAAAAAAAAATCAATTTAATTGATGAGATGGGGAGATGAGAACCAATCGACTTGATTGGGGAATAATGGAAATGAAATAATTATCGGAAAAGAGGTTTTTTTATCTAATTAGATTTTTCCTCTTATTAAAAACAAGGACTAAAGATGAATAAGGACACTCGATGGTGGAGAAGTAATCTCCGGAATCGAAGCAAAAAATACAAAGTATACATTAATTAATGTAAAATAATTGGTTTAATAAAATTTATAATTTAATTGATTATAAATTCGAGTATTAAATCCCACAAAGAGTTAATAAGAAATATGATTATATATCAGAATTTGCTAAATTTAATTTATTATTATAAAACTAGATATTTTGTTTTTATCAGAATTTTAAATTAAAAATAATATTAATATATAACTTTTAACTGAACCAAAAACTTGCCGAGCATCGCTCGGTGGCTCCAGGTACTTATTATTAAATTAAAATATAAATTTTTTATTTTTATTTTTCAAAAATAAATTAATCCTTTCTTGTCTCACAGGTATAAATTCAGAGCACCTGCATCGACTCGAGGAGGACATCCCAAAGTCTCGAAATTTATAAGTTCGGTGAGTAATTTGACAATATTTGTCCCTACTATTATAAATAAGAACCTGGAGTCACCGAGCGATGCTCGGTAACCAAATTTAAAAATAATATATATATAGTATATGCTCCCTGGATCCCCCTCCCAAACAACTCACCTCGCCCCACCACTGTACCCCCACAGCCACCCACACCCCGCACCCAGATTTTGTATTTCTAGCCTTCTAGTGGTCCACAAATTATGTGTATATAGGTATATAAATAAATTCGGTATAATTATTTTTTTAATTAAATAAAAATTTATCGAGTTTTTTAATCAACTAAATAAATAATAATTTTATTGAAAGCAATTTTTTACATGAAGGAATGTATACATTGTTTTTGGGGCTTCGATTTCGGAGATTACTTCCCCACCATCGATCTGTACTTGATCTTCTAACTTGCGATAATATTTTTAGCAAGTGTTTTTAATAAGAGGAATTTTAGTCAATTAAATTGATAAATTCTAATATATAACAATTTTTGGTATAACCTATTAGTGGGTTTAAAATTAAAAAAACCAATTAATAAATAAATAATAATAGAAAAAAATGTAAACAAACCTTTTTATTGAGATTTTCATCTATCAATAATTACTTCAATTAAGAAAAGATCAATTAAGATTAAATTTTTCGAGGTCCAGACCTAGCCAGATCGCTTTCTCATCCTCAAAACTTGTTAAAAGAGTTGGTTTCATCAAAATCGATAGAGCCGTTTTCAAAATAGAAAAAAGATACAAATATACATACTATTTTTGCTCGTAGATAGATAGATAGATTTGTGACAAAATGTGACAGGGAATGTTAAAAATTTTGATATCACAAAAATCAAATTAAAATTTTTTAAAAATTTTAAAATATTTTTTTTTAATTTATTTATAATGCAATAATAGTAATAGTAAGTAAAAATAAGGGCCATTTTCCCTCCCACCATCACATATTATATATTTTATTTAAAATTAAATAAGAAAAAAAAATTCAGGGACCACATGAACTTGATCTTTTAAGTGCGTGGAATGACCATTGAATGGCGAGAGTTGAAGGTTAAGTTTCTAGATAAATTTTCTTCAAATCTTCAATAATAATTATTCACCAGTATTTTCTTATAAAATTAAAATAAAAATATTCTAAGTTTTAAAGAATTAAAATTAGGTCAATTCGTGAAATAGATTTTATAAATAATTTAATCAGAAAGGACGACCAATGGTCATTCTCAAAAGCCACCACAAACACACTTTTCAGTGAAAAGTATTTTTTATTTAAACTTCATTCTGACGAGAAATGATTAAACACCAAAGTAATCAATATCATTTAACAATTGGACTAGTGATAAATAAATTGAAGGAAAAGTTTAGTGATTTAATTTCAAATTAATCACTAGAAAATGAAAGAAAAACCAATGGTTAAATTTCAAAGTATTCACAAAGGTTCAACAATTAATTGAACAATTGTAGCTTTAAAATGGAGGAAAAACATTGATTAAATTCTAAATTAATCACAAAACTTAAGTAAGTAGTATTGTTTCGATAAAATGATGAAAAAAATTTAAAAAAAAATCTATGGAATTTAATCTACTCTCTTATTAAACGAGCAAAAATTGTATATATTATGTATATATGTATCCGGTCAGTTTCTCGAAAACGGCTCTAATAACTATTTGGATGAAATTCACTGGTTAGGAGGATTTTGTGTTGGACATTCGATCTGTCACAGTCTCATCTTCGGCTAAGTTGTTTTTGATGGGTTTTTTGTTAATTGAAATAATTATTGACGAGGTGGTTGTCTCGATAAAAATGTATATTTACCTTTTTATTCAATTTCCTTTTAATTTTTAATTGGTTCTTTAATTTTAAATAACACTAATAGATCATTACAAATATTATTATATATATTAAAAGTTATACAATTCAATTGATGGGATGGATTGGATTATCGGAAAAAGAGATTTTTTTATTTAATTAGTTTTTCCTCTTATTAAAAACAAGGACTAAAAAGATGTTGGCAAGCTCAAGAGGATCAAGGACAGTCGATGGTGGGGAAGTAATCTCCGAAGTCGAAGCTCAAATACAATGTATACATTAATTCATGTAAAATAATTGGTTCAATAAAAATTAAAAAATTTAATTGATTAAAAATCGAGTTTTAAATCACACAAACGTATTTACTCTACTAAACAATGAAATAACAATAACAATACTTACAACTTATAACAATACTTACTCTACTAAACAATGAAATATTAACATGAAATTACTTTTTGAAGTCGGTAACAAACAAACTATATAAGCGAGCGAACCCGCCAAACGTATTAAGTAAGATCCGTCGAGTGCGATTCATAAAATGTATATGTTTGGCACCGACTTCAAAAAGTAATTTCATATTAATATTTCGTCGTTTAGTTGTAACTAAATAAGATAATTATTTTATACCTTTTAGTGTATTTTATTTGATTTTTAAGTTATTATTATTTTATTAGTTCCATTTAATTTTTTGAAGTCGGTTTTATTTTTTTATAAAAATTATTTTTATTATTTTTATTTTTCTCTTTTAAGTGATGTTATTAATAGTGACTTAAGATAATACCTTGCATGCATCTCGTACGTGAAAGCGTCGGGCGAATGAATCAGAAAATGTTCATAAATATAGAAATTCTCTCGAAACGTTTGCGGGTTTTAAATGAATGTTTTAAGAGTTTTTTTATAAAAGATTTTATTTATTATTATTTCGATTATTTGCTCATAAAAATTGGAGATTTACGTTATTTCGTCATTGATCATATCATCAGAACTTGACCAAATTAATACGGAACCACCCCTAAGTTACCCCCTTTCCAATAAAAAAAGAATCATTAAAATCGGTTCATAAACAAAGAAGTTAAGCCTGAATAAACATATCAAAAAAGGACCAATACCAATCGGTAACCTAGACTGAACCCAATGCAAAAAAATCATCGAAATCGGTTCACAATTGGCGGGGATGTCAGGCAACATAGACACACAAAAAATTCAGTCGAATTGAGTACCTCCTCCTTTTTTGAAGTCGGTTAATAAATAAGAGTGATTTTGCGAGGTAGTAACCACCCCATTGAGGAGATGGTCATGGTCAGCTGTCGCTGAGACTCACCAGCTGTCACCGATCCTTCTCTCATTGGTGATCCGATGCTGTGCGATCGAGTACCCGAAGTAAGTATCCGGCTGTCCACGCTTGATAATCGGGATCCGTGGGTCGAGGTTGAAGGCGGAGACCCCGGCGAGCATTAGCAGGAAGACCCCGGCGCCCATTGACACCATTGGAGACGGACCCTAGGATGACACTACACAGGCACACACACTCACACACGCGCACACTGGAAGCACTCAGGTGGTCGTACAGATACAGATCATAGATACAACAAATAATCAAGTTGACTAGCGCGTGGATGCTCACCATCTGAATGGGACGAACGAAAAAAAATGACAAATGCACGGACGGAGCAGGCAAGTAGGGGTAGGGAGAGAGAGAGCGAGCTAGAGTGGGGGTTTCAAAACAAGCTGCGGCGCGACCGCTAAATAGCTTGCATGTGCGCTTGCGCAGAGTTAACCTGTCGAAGGAAGGGCGAACTTGTTGTGTGGCACATCACTATGTTTCTCTACATATTCTTAATCTACATAAAAAACTGAACAACTTTTTAACCGACTTCAAAAAAAATAATTTTTAAGAAAAAAATCAAACCGACTTCAAAAAATTAAATGCAACAAATAAAATACACTAAAAGGTATAAAATAATTATTATCTTATTTAGTTACAACTAAACGACGAAATATTAACATGAAATTACTTTTTGAAGTCGGTGCCAAACTAACTATACCTATAAGCGAGCATACCCGCCAAACGTACTAAGTAAGATCCGTCGAGTGCGATTCATAAAAGGTATATGTTTGGCACCGACTTCAAAAAGTAATTTCATGTTAATATTTAGTTTAGTTTAGTTTAGTTGTAACTAAATAAGATAATAATTATTTTATACTTTTTAGTGTATTTTTATATTTGTTGCATTTAATTTTTTGAAGTCGGTTTGATTTTTTCTTAAAAATTATTTTTATTTTTTAGTTTCTTTTTAGTGATGTTATTAATAGTGATCCTATCATCAGAACTTGACCAAATTAATATGACACCATCCCTAAGACACCTCCTTTCCAATAAAAAAAGAATAATCGAAAAAGGTTCATAATCAAAGAAGTTAGTCCTGAACAAGCCTAACAAAAAAGGTCTAATACCTATAAAAAAATGGGACCAATCGGAAGGTAGACTGGACCCAATGCATTTTTAAATCGGTTCTCAATTGGCGGAGATATGAGGTAACATAGGCTCAAAAAAAAATTCAGTCGAATAGAGAACCTCCTCCTTTTTTGAAGTCGGTTAAAAAGTAGGAGGCTCTCAATTCGAATGATTTTTTTTTGTGTGTCTATGTTACCTGATATCTTCGCCAATTGTGCCCCGATGTTGATGATTTTTTTGCATTGAATTCGGTCTAGTTTCCGATTGGTAAAAATATAAATTTCATTGTTATTGGACCTTTTTTGTTATATTTTTTCAGCCATAACTTCTTTGTTTATGAACTGATTTTAATGATTATTTCTGCTTTTGGATCAGTATAGCTCCAAGATAGTCAAGATACCTAACTATTTATTTATTTTATGTATGTTCAGCGAGAACTTTTTGCCACGTGGACCGGTTTAGATGATTCTTTTTTTACTGGAAAGGAGGTACCTTAGGGGTGGTACCATATTAATTTGGTCAAGTTCTGAAGATATGATCAATGGCGAAATAACGTAAATCTACAATTCTTATGAGCATTTGCTATAATCGAAATTATAATAAATAAAATCTTTTATTAAAAAAATCTTAAAACTCGCTAACGATTCGAGATTATTTCTCTATTTATGAATTGAATTTTATTATCATTTTCTGATTCATTCCCCCGAATCTTTCTCTTACGAGATACATGCAAGGTATTATATTAAGTCACTATTAATAACATCACAAAAAAGAAAATAATAATAATAATTTTTATAAAAAAAAAATAAATAAAACCGACTTCAAAAAAACTAAATGCAACAAAGAAAATATTAATAACTTAAAAATAAAATAAAATACACTAAAAGATATAAAATAATTATTATCTTATTTAGTTACAACTAAACGACGAAATATTAACATGAAATCACTTTTTGAAGTCGGTGCCAAACATATACATTTTATGAATCGCACTCGACGGATCTTACTTAGTACGTTTGGCGGGTACGCTCGCTTATAGGTATAGTTTGTTTGGCACCGACTTCAAAAAGTGTTTTCATGTTAATATTTCGTCGTTTAGTTGTAACGAAATAAGATAATTATTTTATACCTTTTAGTCCATTTTATTTGATTTTTGGGTTTTATTATTTTATTTGTTGCATTTAATTATTTTGAAGTCTGTTTTATATTTTTTATAAAAATTATTATTATTTTTCTCTTTTTAGTGATGTTATTAATAGTGACTTAATAATATACCTTGCATGCATCTCGTAAGAGAAAGCGTCGGGCAAATGAATAAAAATGATAAAAAATTCAATTTATAAATATAAAAATTCTCTCGAAACGTTTGCGGGTTTTAAATGAATGTTTTAAGATTTTTTTTATAAAAAAATTTATTTATTATAATTTCGATTATTTGCTCATAAGAATTGAAGATTTATCGTTATTTCGTCATTGATCATATCATTAGAACTTGACCATATTAATATGGGACCACCCCTAAGGCACGCCCCTTCCAATAAAAAGAATCATCGAAATCGGTCCACGTGGCAAAAAGTTCTCGCTAAACATACATAAAAATAAATAAATAAATATTTAGGTATCTTGACTACTTTGGAGCTATATTGATCCAAACGTAGAAAGAATCATTAAAATATACAAAGAAGTTATGGGTGAACAAATATAACAAAAAAGGTCCAATACCAATGAAATTTATATTTTTACCAATCGGAAACTAGAATGAACCCAATGCAAAAAAATAATCAAAATCGGTTCACAATTGGCGAAGATATCAGGTAACATAGACAAAAAAATTTAAGTCGAATTGAGAACCTCCTCCTTTTTTCAATTCGGTTAATAAAAAACTGAACAACTTTTCTTAGAACTATTTTTTTATACGACATCAAATAAAAAAATATTAAATCAATTAGATCTCAAAAAATCTTAATAATTATTTTTAACAATTATTCAAATTAATTATCAAATATATAATTATTAAATAAATAATTTAATCATTTTTCGATATTGTTCTGAGACATTCCAGAGTGTATGAGTATATGACAAGTCTTCTGGATGAATTCCAGTTCCAATTTGTTAATTTTGGCCTTTTAAGTTTCTTCCTAGCCTTTATATTGTTTTTTAACAGATTTACAACACGATAAAATGAAGCTTTTGAGGGTATATTCCTATCAGGAAAACGCTCGTCATCCATTTCAATTGCAGCTCCATAATACTTCTTCCACATTCACCATAAATTAGGACCATTTCAATTCTGTCATCAACAAAAGATGCTCCATTTTTATTATGGTTATACCTACAATATAACTATCTACTGGATTGATACGAGAAATAAACTTTTTTAAACTCAAGAAATTTAAGTAGTTCTATTAAGTTAAACCAATAGATAATAGATCTTTATTGTTTCTCGCAGTAGTAGGTTGCAAATACGTGAATAATGATGGCTCCAAAATTATTAATTTGGAAGTTTTTACCAAAACATCCAAACCAAACTAATTAATTAACAAATTAATAAAAATATATCGATATATAAGTTATAGCTAATTTAATATAGTTTAAAAATATATAGTCGTTGTTGTCGAAAACCTGCTCCTTCATGGTCAAAATAGGAAAAAAGCGCGATTTTTAGGGATATTCATAATTGATCCGGTGTTTTTTGGATCCATATTAAAAATTGAATTACTGGAACAAATTTGCATTTCTTTTTTTAATCGCCGCGAAATTTTATCCTCTTTAATTTACTATAGAACGATTATTTAGAAAATATGAACTGTTTTCGAGTTATAAGCAAAAAACTTTAAAAAATTCGAGGTTTCGCAATTAATGTAAACTGAACCACTTTTTGGATCCTCTATTTACTGGGCTATATAATAGAAGTATACTTCCAGCTTAAATCGTTACATTAATATTTTTGAACAGGTTAATTATAATCAGTTAGGTTCAAATTTATAAATAGTCAGATAAAAAATGAATAGAAATGATAGTGGAAAACTAACCATACAAAGAGTGCCTGTAACTATGCAACCGAATGGACGAGCAAACTGTGAGTTACCCTAAGTCGCAGGCGCACAGGCTGACGTAGTTTTGAATTCACTAGATATTTTTTTCTAATTTTTTTTTAATGATAATGATGAGAGAAGGAGTTACACCAAAAGGTGCAACCCCTAAGGGCCTCAGTTGGCCCTTCCATCGTGAAAGGAAGAAGAAAGAATTTTATGGGCTGGGCGGGGGTCGAAGGTATCTGTGGATACGAGTCTTAAATAGCTGAAGGTTATAAGTCGCGGGAAAGATGGTGGCAGGGAGCGAGTTCCAGTCTCTGGAGGTCATAGGGATAAAAGAGTTGGCGAAAGCGCTTGTTCGACTTTTATCCAATTTGACATCGAAGGGGTGCTGAGCGTTAGAAAACCGCGTGTTTCTCGCAAAGAGGCCATTAGGGGGTATAAGTAATTTCAGCTCGACTGAACAGACACCGTGATAGTATCTGTAGTACAGGGAAAGGGCAGAAACGGTTCTTCGGTGAGCCAGGGTGAGTTGGATAGAGCCGAGTCTCCTATTAGTTTAATTGCTCGTTTCTGAATTGCATCCAGTGTAGCAAGAGAATGCTTGGATGCACCCCTCCACAGATGAGAGCCATATTCGAGACAGGGACGAATTTGAGCCATATACAGTATAAGAAGTTGACTGGGAGTATAACAGCGTCTAGACCTAAATAGGAGACCAAGCTTGCGCGCTGCAGCTTTAACAGTGGTTGAGATATGGTCATTCCATGAAAGGTCAGACCCTAGAGTTACGCCTAGCATTGAAATTTTATCCCTGAATTTTAGTGAGTTTGAGTCGAATGATATGTTTGGGAGGTTTCTGTCGACGCGCCTAGAAATAAGGCAACACTGAGTTTTCCCTGCATTGAAGTTAACTAAGTTTTGGGATCCCCAGTTTTTAAGTTTGCATAAGTCTAAATTAATTGAGGAGGCAATGTCTGCACGGTTTTTATGCGATGCAGGGGCGTTATGTAGGGTGCTGTCATCTGCGTAACAATGTATACAGGTTTTACACTTCAAATTGAACACTTTACAAATCAAACATTTCTCCCCAAAAGGACGCAAACTAGATTTATTAGAATCCATTAAAATCAAGAAAGCAATCACCCTCAATGAACCCATTCTCAATAACCAATTAGAAACCACTAAATCAACAATACTTGATCTATTGATAAACCAAATTTAACAGAAATTCATTCTTTACTAAACATTTGTTCCTCTTTTCTCACCTTCAAATTAACTTTCTATATCCTCTTCTTTTGTCTAAATTTATATAGTCTAAAACCCTTACACAAATTCCTTTAATAGGTAGTCCCAGAATCCTTTACAAATAAATTTCGAACATAGACATCCTATCTGAAATGTACCTGACTTTGGCCAGACAATTGGTTCAATACCCAGTTTCTCCCTTCCACGTACCTTTAAATTCAACCACACAATTCTTTCAACGCCCATTGGCTCACCCCCCCCACTCCCTCTGTACTAAAATAATATCAATACAATGTAAAAATTTTATATTCAGTTTTCTGTTAAACCTCCTGATGAAGGGTTCATAGCCCAAAATATGTATAGAGATAAATAAAAAAAAATTCTCCAAAATAATTTAAAAGATTTATTAATTTTTCTAATTTTATTTCCACTTTGTGAAACACCACTATAATCCGTTAAATAATTCCTGTGTTTAATATATTTCACTACAAACCAACACCGCTTTCCCTAAGCTTTATCAAATTGAACAGTTAAATAATTTATTCATTGACTATAACTTTTAAGGAGTTAGGTATTGGTTCTAGGTGAAACATTTTAATATAATAATAAAACTTGAGCAAGATGCGAGGTAGGTTTCACAAAAAAAGAAATAAAACAAAATTGAGTTTTGAATTCGATATATTTCGGGGGTGAGCCCATCATCAGGAGTCAAAGTAAACTGATTATACAATGGAAAAATAATTTTAAAAATAACAATTTTTTTAATATTTTTTGAAATGTATATGGTGAGGGAAAGTAGGGGTAAGAAGGGAAATTGTTCTAAGAATTAATATTTTCGACAAATTAAAAAATTGAGTTTTGAACCAGCTGAAGGGAAGCTCTACCTACGATTATGATAATAAAGAATGGAAACGTATGTGACAGAGTACAACTGGAAAAGTGACTGAAAGGGTACAATTACCTTAATATATCCAATGTGCGAACAATAGAAGGAATGTTTAGTTAATTTATTATAATATATAATCAATAATTGTATTTTTATAAACTTCTAATTGGTTATTTAAAATATTTCAATTATTTAATAGGGCTATTTTAATTTCTGTGGATTCTAAGAGATCCAATTACCCTGAAGTAATGCAAATAGCGGTTCCGGGGTAGGGTGAATAGGGGAAAGGAGGGGTTTTAGTCGGTAGGAGTCCGACACTACCCATGAAGAGGTGTCCATGACGGATTTCCCTTAAAAAAAAAGACATCCAATTTAATCATTAGGACCTACCTTACATCGTTGTCAAAAACTTAAACATTAGGGCCTAGACGTAGGAAATAGTAAAGAAAAGAAATCACAAAGCATAGTTTACGTTAACAGATAGAATATTTTATTATTTTTAACTTTGAGAATCACCGGCCTAGATAATGAAAAATCGGTTAACATTGATAAACAACGGTCTTATGAAGAACGGAAGTACAACTTTAGTAATCAACGATTGTGTTAAAGTGCCTGCATGAGAATTCACAAATTAACTACTATCAAAAATTATTGGAAGCACATAATGTTATGAAAGTCAATCCAATATTGAACATAGGCTTAGAACTATCCGAAAGAAAATAATGCAATTCGTTGTGAAAAAATATATGAATAAATAAAAGCCATCATTGAGTCAAAGACTATTCAAACTTATAAATACTGTAAGTTTTATCAAAACATAATAAAAGTAGCAAAGCCAGAAATGATTTTTTTCTAATAATAAATATATATATACGATATACTTAGTACCTTTGCATAATGATAGTAAGTGATCAGAGTATTCTTTTATCTTCAGTTTGAATGATAGAGATCAATTTAAAATAGAAACCAAATGGACTTAAGAGAGAGAACCAGTTTTCGCAGCATCCAGCCATAATTGAGATTAATGAATCTGAAAAAATAATAAACAATTGTTTTAATAAAATGCAGATGAAACAATTTGATTTGATGTCAATTAGGATATAAATATTTCAATTTTAAGATAGAGTCAAAGCTATTCTAACTTTGTTAAGTTTGATCAAAAATTGTATTATTTATCTATCTATATAGTCTTATTAAAAGAGCAAAAATTGTTTATATATAAATTTGTTTATATATTTGTATCTTAGTTCTATTTTGAAAACGGCTCTACCGATTTTGATGAAACCAACTCTATTAACAAGTTTTGAGGATGGGAAAACGATCTGGCTAGGTCTGGATCTCGACAAATTTCATCTTAAATGATCTTTTCTTAATTAAAATAATTATTTATAGATAAAAATCTCAATAAAAAAGTTTGTTTACATTTTTTTCAATTATCTTTTATTTATTAATTGCTTTTTTAATTTTTAAAACCCACTAATAGGTTATAGCAAATATTAATATATATATATTAAAAGTAGGAATTTTTTGTTTGTTTTTAATTAACAGGTGTTTAAATCATAACATTACAGGTGTATTTACAAATAAAGTGGTTGAATTGGCTTTTTTATATAACTTGGAAACAAATCTTATTTAATTTTATGTTTTTATTTTAGATCCTATACAATTATTTATATTATTATTATTTTCCTATTTAATTTTTTTTATAATGGGGGGGGGGGTCAGAGAGGATGAGTGTCAAAACTTAATAAGTGCGTTGCCCAAAAGAATTCAAGCCGTAATTAAAAATAAAAGCGACGTCACACAGTGGTAAAGGTTTTGGATTTTGTATGTTTTCCTTGTTTTTAACAATTAAAAAATAATTTTAAATTAAATGTTACAATAAAGATAAGAGTAAATAGATATTTTATTTAATATGGATTTACTATGAGTTAAGGATACTGGGTCACTTATTTCACATTTAATGTGAAATAAGTGACCAGTATCCTTAACTCATAGTAAATCCATATTAAATAAAATATCTATTTACTCTTATCTTTATTAAAGATGTTTCACCTTGCACCAACACCACAATCTCTACTGATTATTAAATGTTACAATAAAATGTTTTAAATTGTTTAAAATGTGGTTCCAAATGATAATAAAAATAAATATTTAAATTAAATTTACACGTGAATTAGCATAATTTTATTTAAAAAGAAAAAATATTGGTGGACCAATTGAGAGATGGGATGGGGCTCGTATATATATATATATATATACTTATACCTACATTAAAATTATCTCTAGAAATTATATGTTATAATAAAAATGTTGAAACTAGAGCCAAAAGATTTTACTGTAAATTCGACGAACATCCTAGGAAGATCAAACATCAAAGTCCTACTTATAAATAAATCTTTTTATAATTTTATAAAAATAGGAATTGATGTCATGTTATGAAAATAATGAACAGTAGAATCAAATAAGAAATCTCTACAGTATGTATGATTTATGCAATATAATATAATTAGCCAGTAGCTGCTGCTTTCGTTTCCGACCGGGCTTGTGTGCCGGTGGAGACATCTGGTGGCTTTAGTATATGCGATGGTTGGCTAGTGCTGCACTCTACATTTACATAGAGTAAATGATTGAGGCCGAGGAGAGAGGGAGCCATTTTTGAATTTTTAAATTAATGTTCTGTTCGAGGTTCGAAATGATGGTTTCTAGAAATAAATAAAATATCTCTCTAGTTTCAAAAGTCGGGGTTTTTGTCTAGCAGGCATTGAATGAACTATATATTTTATTTTATTCCAATCAGCCAACTAATGTAGTTAGTTTAGCAACTAGCAGCTAATGGTTGGTTGGCTGGTTGGTTCAACAAATTTCAAAATTGCCACATTTAGCGAGTGAGTAAAAAAATAAAAATAAGAATAAGAAAAGGTAAGACAGACAAGACGTCTAAATATAAATATTCCGGGTGAGTTTTTTTATCTTGAGACAGTCTTATAACTCAAAAACAGTAAATTTTATGGAAAAAAGTTTCAAATAAAAGTTTATTTATATGGAGGGGAAAACTAAACTACGCTATTGTTTGTTTACCTAGAACAAGCTTTCAAGGGTATTTCAAGGTCAAGTTCTGTTTTTTAAATAGAAACCTATATATTTGTTTAGATATTATGAATCTACAAAAAAAAACTGAAAAACTTTAATTAGAACTATTTTTTTATTCGATATCAAATAAACAAAATATTAAATCAATTAGATCTCAGAAAAAAAACCTAATAATTATTTTTAACAATTATTCAACTTAATTATCAAATAATAATGATCAAATATTTAATTATTAAATAAATAATTTAATAATAATCAATAATTTAATAATTTTCCGACACTGTTCTGTGATATTCCAGAGTGTTATCGTAAGTTTTCTGAACGATTTCCAGTTCCAATTTCCTTATTTTGGCTTTTTAAGTTTTTTCGTACTTGATAAAACTCTTAGATTTATAGGTATCCAGCAATTTTCCATGACTCTTTTGAGGATTCGGATCATATCCTGTCATAGAAAATGCTAGATATTTATAAATCTAAAAATTTTATCAAAAACGTTGTACAAGGAAATAAATATTCAAATGAATAAAATTTCCTAGAGAATGAAATAGAAATCAAGTTTTTAGGATGAGTGGTTTTCAATTCATGTAGGAAAATCTTTGATTTTTTGAAAAAATGTATCATATCTTACAATCAATCAAACAAACTATACCTATAAGCGAGCGTACCCACCAATCCGTCGAGTGCGATTCATAAAAGGTATATGTTTGGCACCGACTTCAAAAAGTAATTTCATGTTAATATTTCGTAGTTTAGTTGTAACTAAATACGATAATAATTATTTAAACCTTTTAGTGTATTTTATTTGTTGCATTTAATTTTTTTAAAGTCGGTTTTATTTTTTTCTTAAAATTTTTTATTTTTCTCTTTTTAGTGATGTTATTAATAGTGATCTTATCATCAGAACTTGACCAAATTAATATTGCCACATCCATAAGATACCCCCTTTCGAATGAAAAAAAATGGGACCAATCGGAAGCTAGACTGGACTCAATGCAAAATTTTTTTTCAAAATCGGTTGAAAATTGGCGGAGATATGAGGTAACATAGGCACAAAAAAAAAAAAAAAAAAAAAAATTCAATCGAATAGAGAACCTCCTCCTTTTTTGAAGTCGGTTAAAAAATATATAATACTTTTTAGTAGCCAATTAGCATATCCTATAAATAATAGATTTGTTTCTAATACTAGTTAGGTATTATAAATTAAATTTCTAAATTATGATTATAACTACATATTTGTGCCCTACCTATAATTTTAATTAAAACAATAATTATTCGTTTTCTCATTTTCATTTCTTTGAATTTGCAATTAACTTGCGACAACGTTTATAAATTTTGCTTTCAAAATTTATGTTTGAACCCCCCCCCCCTTTCTCCCTGCCACCAATTTTGACTTTATAGCGTCTTATTTATTCAACCCTATTAAATATAATTAATTCTCAACTAGAGAGAGTTATTCATTTTTTAAGAGGCGATGCCTAATTCATCTCATTCTCTGAGGAAGTTTCTACAATCAATAGAAAACACCCACGTGGGACGTTCGTAGTTGTACTACACTTCATTCATTAGTAAAAGCGAAACTTTCTGTTTATAAATTTCAAAACTAAAGGCCGTAGAAACTTTATTTTGATGCTAATATGTTTGAGAATATTTCAAAAACTAAGATTTTTATCAAATTTTTAATTTTCGAGCAGAGTTATTTTTATGGGGACACCTTAAAAGCAAGCTACCCTCTGGACCCTAACCTGAACCCCTCCCACTCCACCCTGCACCACACCACCCCGCACCCCGCCATCCCCCGGACCCCACCCCGCACCCTCCACCCTCACCTCGCACCCCACTAAGCCTCTGGATCCTCACCTGAACCCTACACTCCACCCTCACCCCCACCTGCGCACCAGCACACCACACCCGGGCCCAGTTTTTGCATTTCTCTCCTTCTAGTGACCCACAGATTATGTATACAAAATTTGGTTATCTTGGCTCTAAGGGTAAAAATGTTCATTTTTTGACCCCCCCCTCCCATTTTGGGTAATTAGTTTTTGAATTTCTAGTCTTCTAGTGAACCACAGATTATGTATACAAAATTTGGTTGAGTTTGGTCCAAGAGCAAGAATTTTCAAATTTTGACCCCCCCCCTTTTTTGGGTGGTTTTTAGGGGAAATTTTTTTAAAGAAAATGTTCATAAATCTTATCCCCTACAACTTTGCTCATTATAAAATTTGCCGTAGAGTTAATAGTTTAGGAGTTATTTGATAATTTTCATTCGTGCCCCCCCCCCCAAACCCCCTTTTGGGGTCAAAATATTAAAACGTTATATAGCTATAAACGTAAGTTAGAAGACATATAATGCAAATATGAAATTTCATAATAATCCCTTCAGCCGTTTTTACGTGAATCGTGAGAACCTTTTCGCGGAAACCACTGAAGCAGACAGATAGACAGGAATTTTGTTGAGGGTGTTTCGTTCATAATATTGCTTGAAACGCGTGCACCCAAAATTTGGCGTGATTTGGACCCATGTACAGACAAAACCTTAATTTTATATACTTATATAGATAAATAGTTTTGTTTTCTTTCTATTTTCAAAAATGAATTTCTTTCTGGACCACACCCTATATATTAAAGAAAATTCCATCGATTATCCACTTTCCCTGTATGATTTTTTTTAATATACCTATACATATTAGATTTTTCATTCATTTTTCACTTGAACTCTTCACTTTTTATTATACTATATGTGTGTGTTAGGAATTCATTTTTGGCTTGTCTCCTGAGGATGAGCTCTCCTCGTACAATATGTCTTTTTCAATTACTCTTTTCTCCTGTTTTTGCCATATCTGTCTTCTTAGAATTTATTAAATCCGGCTTTCCATTCCAATAATAAAAGAACTGCAAACTATGCATTCTTTTTTTCTAAAGGCTTCTTATGGCTTCCATCCTACGTGCTATTTGAAAACACGTCTTTCATAAGATTAATTAAAATAATCGCTAAAATTTAATTACATTATACTGTTTAAATTTATATCCTTAATTTATCTTTAAATATATTTTTGGTAATAAAATCTACTCTTATTAAACGAGCAAAAATTGTTTGTATATTTATATATATATATTTGTATCTTGGTTCTATTTTGAAAAGGACTCTACGGATTTTGATGAAACAAATTCTATTAACAAGTTTTGAGAATGAGAAAGCGTTCTGGCTAGGTCTGGACCTCGGCAAATTTAATCTTAATTGATCTTTTCTTAATTAAAGTAATTATTGATAGATGAAAATCTCAATAAAAAAGTTTGTTTACATTTTTTTTCAATTATGTTTTATTTTTAATTGGATTTTTAATTTTAAAACCCACTAATGGGTTATAGCAAATATTAATATATTATATTAAATTTAGCAATTTTTTGTTTAGGAGATCCAATCGACTTGATTGGGTAATAATGGAATTGAAATAATTATCGGAAAAGAGGTTTTTTTTCTAATTAGATTTTTCCTCTTATTAAAAACAAGGACTAAAGATGAATAAGGACACTCGATGGTGGAGAAGCAATCTCCGAAATCGAAGCTAAAATACAAGGTATACATTAATTAATGTAAAATAATTGGTTTAATAAAATTTATAAAAAAAAAAAAAAAAATTTTTGTTTGTGAGATGGAGAGATTGAATGACCAATCGACTTGATTGGGGAATAATGGAATTGAAATAATTATCGGAATGTATACATTAATTAATGTAAAATAATTGGTTTAATAAAATTTATTTTTTGTTTGTTTTTAATTAACAGGTGTCTAAATCATAACATTACAGGTGTGTTTACAAATAAAGTGATTGAATTGGCTTTTTTAATATTACTTGGAAACAAATCTTATCTATTTTTATGTTTTTATTTCAGACCCTATACGATTATTTTTTTTATTATTATTTTCCTATTTATTTTTTTATAATGTTTATCAATATGAACGAATGTGGGCAAATTGGTATACGAGTAAACAAATATACACATAATATGTAGACCATTAGAAAGCTAGAAATGCAAAAACTGGGTGCGGGGTGGGAAGTGCAGGAAGTGGGGTGCAGTTGTGGAGGATCCGGGGGTAGGAGGCGAGGTTGGGGTGGGGTGGGGCGGAGTGGGGGTGCATTGGTGAGGGCGAGGTGTGTGGTTTCGGGAGGGGGGGTTAGTGGTTACCGTGCATTGCTCGGTGGCTCCAGGTACTAATAATTTAAAATACAAGATATACACGTAAGACACACTCCGATAAAGGTGTATCTGTCTAACTAGTAGGGTGGTCTTTATTTTGGATATTTTCGAATTTTTACGGGGACAAGGGCTCACTTATGGTTCGAAATAAATAAAAAAAAATATCCCCTATCTCAATTATAACCAGTGCCCCCAGCGAACTAAGTTTCTCATCTAAATAACATCGGGTTTTTTGCAATAAAATATCAATTTTTTTATTCCGTCCAAAGTAATAGTTCAAAAAATTTCAAACTCTCTAGACTTAATCCTTATAATACTAGCTATCTGTTAAGGAGTTGGTCCTGATCGCCAGATGACTGGGGGTCGGGATTCTTAAGGCCAATTAACTTTGCAATTAACTGACTAATATCGGAGAACGTGTTTACACCTTGAATGGACTTGCTTCCTTTGAAGTCTAGCACTTAAAGCTTTGGATAATGCAAACAGATTCTCGGATAACAACCCCTTTTTGCTAAGAAGGGTATCTTACGGGGCCAGGAAGCATTAGTTAAAAACTACCCTTGAAAGCACTTCTGATCCGAAGACTTCAAAATAAATAAAGTTAAATGAATTGATTTGACCGCAGGTTCGAATAATGTACTAGTAATCAAAACTACTTCGAAAAATTGGAAACGTTCTGGAAAATATTATTATTTTCAAGATTCAAATTAATTATAATTTTGTTTTTAATAATAATTAAAAACAGCATTGGTTAAATAACTTAAATTAAACCTTTTTGATAAGAAAATTGTAGTATTAACTTATTAAAAATTAAAATATATATCTCAGAGATGGAAAACTCCTTATTATTTTATTTTTAAAAATGGCGGAGGAAGCAGTATAAAAACTCAAATTTAATATTTTAACTAAATAACAGCTTTTTATTTTATTTTAAAAATCAGCAGTGGGAAAAAATATCAAATGAACATGTTAAAATAACATTATGTTTTATAAAATAAATACAGTTTTGTATGATTAGTATATTAATTGTAACATAGAAAAATTCAATATATTAATTGATAATTATATCAATTGAGAAATACAATTCTGAATTAAAGAGTGAATTATTTTCAATATAATAGCAAAATATTTTAATATTTAAACATTAAGATATAAATTGTTTTACAAATAATTATTAAAACTACTTAGCTTGTTTTTCAAAACGATCGTTCCAAAAGAAATTATTTTTCAATAATAGAACGCCTTCAATGTTGCCTTTTTTCTTAAAGAAGATGTAATTAGTTCTCGTTCCAACTAAAATCTTGCACTAGTTGGAAGCAGACAATGTGAGAAATCCTTTTCTCTGGAGTTCCTTTGAACTCGTCAATTCAGGTTGATAATTACCACGTAATTAATCAAACAAAATATTTTAAGATAACGGTTTAACACCACAACGGATGAAAAACGCAACAGAACCAGCCACTGAATATGGGCTGTTCAAAATGGCCGCGCAGGCGAGAAGGATCTCTCTCGCTTAAAAGCAGAGCAGAGCACCCTGAATCCGTTTTGTCCAACGGATAAAATGCAACAGAACAAGCCACTGTATATGGAGCTAGTTTCAACACTAGCGAGGGTGGAATATACGCCCGCTATATTTCACGTATACCTCTGCGTATACACTATTACCCTGATTGATGCCATACGTGGTAATTCCATCTTTTCGGGTACACATGCGATACGAGAGTATGCATGCGCTGGTTGCGAGTGCGTGTGAAGGCCCGCGGGCTATAGACACCACTTTAAACAATTCAGTGCGTCATTGTGCTGTCGAATCTACTGTATATGGGCTAGTATGGCCACGCAGGCGATAAGGATCTTTCTCGCTAAAAAGCCGAGAACAGCATCCCGGAGTCCGCTCTAGCTAACAGGTCGAACGCTACTGAAATCACCCCGATACGCTCGGAGCGAAGGGGCCTCCGACGGTCACGTGATCAAAACGAGCATTTTGATTGGTGAACGTCATGTGTTTTTTATGACTGTATTTTTGGTTTCTAGAAAGGCTTGCTTAAAAGGCGACTAGAATTCAAATATTTGTGTAAATAAATTCCTTTGGAACTACAAAGTAATCAATAACAGCGAGTATAATTAATTTTTTTGATTGAAAAGATATCAGTTTTGTTTTGAAATTGAATCTTTTTCTAGAATATTTTAAATAAGAATTTTAAAATATCCTTTACAACAGGAGAATGAAATGAAATTTCTATAATATTTTTAATAAAGTGAAAACTTAAAACTAATGAATTAATTTTAATTAAATTAATTAACATAAAAAAAAGGCTGAAAACTCTCAAGTTTGAACACTATCCATCAGAATTATTACAGATTTTAAACTACACTGCGGTTTAAAAAAATCGAGCGACCAATAAAATCTTTATTAAATAGCAAATTATTTTTTAAATTGTTATAAATAGCCATATAATGATATTTAAGTGTTTATTACCAGTGTGGGTCTACCGGAGAGCATACCGAGATTTGACACGTATTTACTTTTTCTTCCAATTTTATTTTAAGAAATTATCCATCAAAATCAATTATTTTTTTATTTTTATAATTTATTTATTTATTTAGATAATTTTACGGACTAGTAGTCCACTTACAAAAATGTCAAACATGTGTATAATGAGTGTTACATCAAGAAAAATAAAAAAAAATTTTTACAAAGAATTACAAAATAAAACATCAAAATCATATATAAACAATGCAAAAAAAATACAATAATCTATACACGAACAATAAATATAATTAACAATAAAAGAACAATCACATGAAAATCATACAGCAAACAATAATGAATGAAAAGCAAAAGATAAAAGGGAAACATACATAAATAGGTACATAATTCAGTATTACACTGTACAATGCTTACGGTGCTGGTGGTGATGTTCACATAAATTCATTCAAAAACAATAACAAAATCTCGTAAAATTAAGTAAAGACAAAATTCAACAAAGATATGCCGGTCAATAGTTTAATAATTCTCAAACCAAAATAAAGCAATGCAAATCACTCTCATCAGACTGTCATACATTTTCGGAAAAAATTATGTTTGATTTTATTTTTAGAGGTGTTAAATATGTCTATTTCCCTATTGCTATTACCTGTTTCCAAGATGCGATTTGTACATGAGTACTTAAGATATGAGAATCTCTGACAAGGAGTAAAAAACAACGTGTCCTGTGAATACCGACATTGAAAGTGACCAGCTCTAGAAGTTGAGACCTATTAATTTTGCCACAGATCATGAAGATAATGCGTAATCTATAATATAAAATATAGTAGACTGATTGAAAAGGTGAATCCTTTTCCTTATACCTATATAAGTTAAAGATTCCCATTTCTTCCACTTCCCCCTGTAGCCACTAGCAAAATGCTGAATTGCTTTCCCACGCTGCCTGCAGCACTCTTCCTCTCTTTCCTCTGCTTGTCTACAAGCTTATGCAGTACTCAGCATACTATAGGGTCCGCCATCTAACGTTTTTTTCAACTAGTGCTTATTTCGTGAATGGTAACATTTAGCTCATGTTTGATTTGACAGATAATTAGTTTTATCCTTCCGCTGAACGAATATGGTGACCATCCAATGCGTTTTCGCTTCGCTAATTGGGCCTGCGATCGACTTACAGAAGATGCCGATTTTGCCAAAAAAATCATCTTTTCAGATGAAGCTCATTTTGATCTTGGCGGGTATGTAAACAAGCAAAATTGTCGCATTTGTGGCACAGAAAACCCGCACGCATACATTGAAAAGCCGACGCACCCAAAACGAGTCACTGTTTGGTGCGGATTTTGGTCCAGAGGCATAATTGGGCCATTTTTCTTCGAAAATGAGCAAGGAGTGGCCGTTACAGTCAATGGCGATCGTTATCGGGCCATGTTGAACGAATTTTTGTTCACAAAAATTGAAGAGGAGGATATTGGCAACATTTGGTTTCAACAGGACGGCGCTACGTGCCACACAGCCGAAGCTACACTCGATGTTTTGCGCCCTGTTTTTGAAGATCGCATTATCAGCCGCAGAGCTGATGTCGTTTGGCCACCTCGGAGCTGCGATTTGACACCGTTGGACTATTATTTGTGGGGTGCCGTCAAAGATAAGTGTTACGCCGACAAGCCAGAGACAATTGACGCTTTAAAGGACAATATTCGTGAAGCCATTGGTGAAATACAGCTGCACACAATCGATAATGTGCTTAAAAATTGGACCGATCGTGTAGGCTACTGCATGGCCAGCCGAGGCAGCCATTTGAATGAAATTATTTTCCATTATTAACCGGAAGGATTGTACTTTCAAATAAAAAAAGAAATTTGAGAAAATATTCAGTAGTTTTTTTTATAGCATTTAAAAAAAAGTTATTTGGCGGACCCTATAGAATCATATAAGAAGGGCTGTTTCCAGCCACATAATTTAGAATGGTTCGGGCGGGCAGTCGCGCTAGACTTCTCGCTTAAAATGGTTCGCGCAGAGACTAACTATACTTCCTAGGCCAGACTATAATAGGTCTTCTACGAGGCTAGACTATAATAGGTCTCCTCACTACAGTATTAGTGAATCTCTGCCCGAACAACAGTGAGTACTGGTCACGCTAAGTGGACCAACCGAACGGTATAACCCGTAGTATTTAACATCTCGTACTTCACTTCATTCTCCTGGGTTGTCATCATTTCGTGTGACACTGAACGGTTGACCCGTAATACCCTCCATCTAACCCAGTATAATTTTATATTTTTTTTATTAATAAACTTTACAAAAACCTCCTCTCTCTCAAGTTCAAATAGCGCTGTGTCTAAAATTCAAACTGTGCTGAGTCTAACATTATAAACATTGTAAACTACTTTAAAGAAGACTTTTTTCATTAAAACAAAAAATAAAAATAAATAAATTCTTTTTTTTTCTCCTACAAACATCCGACACCCATAATTAGATCCAAAAAGTCTAAAATAAAGAAACAATAAAACTATCCAAGCAATTACTCTACCGCATAAGAATTTGTTGTCTTAGTTTTTAAAAAAACTTATTAATTAAGACGACAAATTTAACTTATATATATATAGACAAAACTTTTAATTTTTTTTTATTATTAAATTAATTTTTCAATATAGAAATTTCTAATTTCTCAAATATTATACAAAATAAATAAGTTTATAGCGAAATTTCACTTAAGTTATTATTCATTTTAGTTAAAATTAAAATATTTCCAGATTTGAATAATTTTCTTTCGTTTATCGACGTAAAATAAAAAAAGCCCTTGACTTTTTGATATCAAAGTTGATATAAATTATTGATAAAATTGTATTTTTGGAATTGTAATAATATATTTATTTCTTTTAATGTAAATTTCTTAAGAATTCTTATATGATATAATCTTAATCGCTATCGGGTTGAAAATGTTTTTAAAAGTATACAATTTATTAGTCTAGACGCACTTTTTACTTGAAATATAAAAATAATCTCTTGGATTGACGAACCTATAGCAATTGCTGCTTAAACCTTTCTAACACACACACACACACACACACACACATTCTTAATTTTCTTCAAATTATTGAATTATTTATTGAACTTAGTAGAAAACAACTGATTTAATATAAAATAAAATTCATAGTATTAGAGATAAAAATAATGTTCTTTAATCCATTATATACATTCTGCTCTTATTAAACGAGCAGAAATTGTAGGTATATATATATATTTGTATCATTGTTCTATTTTGAAAACGGCTCTACCGATTTTGATGAAACCAACTCTATTAACAAGTTTTGAGGATGAGAAAACGATCTGGCTAGGTTTGGACCTCGACAAATTTCATCTTAATTGATCTTTTTTTAATTAAAGTAATTATTTATAGATGAAAATCTCAATAAAAAAGTTTGTTTACATTTTTTTCAATTATCTTTTATTTATAAATTGGTTTTTCAATTTTAAAACCCACGAATACTTTATACCAAATATTGTTATATATTATAATTTGCCAATTTAATTGATTAAAATTGCTCTTATTAAAAAACACTTACTAAAAATATTATCGCAAGCTAGAAGATCAAATACAGTCGATGGTGGGGAAGTAATCTCCGAAATCGAAGCCTCAAATACAATGTATACATTATTTCATGTAAAAAATTGCTTCAATAAAATTATTATTTATTATTTATATAATTGATTATAAAACTCGATAAATTGTTATTAAATTAAAAAAAATAATTATACGGAATTTATTTATATACCTATATACAAATAATCTGTGGACCACTAGAAAGCTAGAAATGCAAAAACTGGGTGCGGGGTGGGGATAGATGTGGGTGCAATGGTGGGGGATCCGGAGGTGGAGTGCGGGGTTTCGAGGGCGGGGTTGGGGTTGCGGTGGGGGGGGGGGGGCAAGGGAACTTTGGTTACCGTGCATCGCTCGGTGGCTCCAGGTACTATTACTTATTCTTTGAAACTCTTTATAATCATATATTTATCAAGACATCTTTCTCAATACTATATGCAAATTTAGAGTGATTTTTTTCATTATGTTCGACTATTATTAAATAAATTGATTAGAAATTTTAAGATGATGATAATATGTACATTAATTATCTTATGATCGACGATATCCAAGGCGTCTACACTACGGTGCAAAAAATCGATCCACCCATAAAAACTTTATTAAATAGCAAATTATTTTTAAAATTTTTACAAATAACCATATAATTTGTTCTATTAACTCTTAAACTAACATATTCAATAAATATTGTTGAAAATTTTTTAATTTTATAAAAAAATAAATTATTAAATTAAAAGATACAATTACAAATTATCATACTTTCTCAATATCAGTTTACAATAAATAAAATTTTAATAAAAGATCAAATTCCATTTGAAATATCAATAAAATGAATCATTTTGAATTAAGCATCATTGATAGAAAAATAAAATATACAAAATGGACATTTCCGAAGTTTTCAAGTAGTTCAAATTGTGTGCCTAATTAATCAAGGGCTAAATCAACGACAAGTGGCAAGTACACTTGCAATAAACAATAATTTCAATAATCTTACTTATAAAAAAATTAAAAATGATTTACTACTTATTTAATAAAGTTTTTATTGGTGGGTCGATTTTTTTGCACTTAAGTGTATATTATTTCAAGTTGAAATTAAAATAATTTAGAATAGAAGTCCATAGCATCCATATTATTTAATTAATCAAGTATGTTGGCAGGTATTTGGACAGGAAAATAGCAAATCAAAAGATTCTCTTTGATTTATAAGCGACGTTTTTTATTTGCTACTTTCCTGTCCAAATATCTGCCAACATAATTGATAACTTAGAATAAGTATTTACACCTACACCATAATACTCTGTGTCTTTTGTTTAATACAAAACTTATATAGGAAATATATTGAAAAATTTTCTGTAATCTTCATCATCAATTTTTTAATTTGAAATATTTAATCTGTTTTTGTTCATGGATTCAATTACCTGATAATTTATTATGTCTTTTACTTGCTATAACAACTAAACAAATTTTTCTATATACAATTGGGTAATTGAACCCATAAGAAATAACAGATAAAATATTTCTAATTAAATGACTGATGATTTTTTTTATACATTCACGATATTTGCGTGCGAATATCTAAAAAACCATAAGTAATAGAGGAAAATTGAATAGATGCAATCTTGTAGCAAATTTTATGAGCTTTTATTTTGTAAAGAATACTTTTTTCCATACCACTCACCGTTTTTGAGATATAAGCGAAAAATCAAAAATTGATCATTTTCACCCCTACCCACCCCTAAGCACGGTGGCTAGGTCTTATAGTATTTTTACCTCTTTATTACTCAAAACATATTCCTTATGAAAAATTCTACCCTCTTAAATGTTTTCTCTAACCCCTTTTTGAGCATTCTTTGACTGGACTACAAAATACTAGTTCCATGGGAACGCCTGTTACTCATAGGGTATGCAACATATTATGTAGCTACGCTTCGAATATGCGTTAAAGCACGGCGCTTGGAAATATTTTTGCGACTAGCTAGCAGAATTTTAACAAAAAAATCTGTTGAAACAAAATGAAAACGTTATTTGAGAAGTTCTTCTCTGTTTGCGAAATTTGCAAGTAATATTTTTCTTCGTGCCTCCTTTTTTAGTGCTTGTTGGTGTTGAGAAAATATTTTTAGCCTTTCAATATTAATCAATAGAACAGAGTATTTTCTCAACACCAACGAGCACTGAAAAAGGAGGCAGGAAGGGAAAATATTACTTGCTTGCTTCTTGACTCTTTGAACCCTGAAGAAGGAGGAAAGATATTCCGAAACATCGGTTTCAAAAGCTTATAAATGAGAATCATAGCACAATATAATATTACCTACCATTGGTAAAATCACTCGTATCCATAACCAGCATTAATTAACAGGAATAGCGGGGGTGGACAAAAATAAAAAACAGAGTTTTTATTGAATGGGCCAGACGTTTCGTCGATTAATTTCGACTTCCTCAGTGGCTCATTCTATCACTCTTTGTCAAAAGACAATTCCACTTACGCGACGAAACATCCTTTAATCCTTTTTATTTAAACTATAATACATTGTTGGATCATGCCCCAATTGCTCAAGAATCTTGAACTTTTACACACTTGAACAATCAAAAAATTAAAAAACCTTTAATCAAAATTTATCACAAAAAAAATATGTTTCTACTACATTTAAACAGACAAAGAAAGGATTTATTTATTTATTTTTGTCCAATCCCCTGCTATTCCTGTTAATTAATTACCTATAATATTATTTAGCACTAATATTTATAAAGTAGACAATAGATATCCGATAATTTTATATAATATTGGGTGAAGTACAAAGTTCTGAGCCTTTCTGTTTGATGGATTTTAATGAGCCATATCTCACGATGTATGCGTCGCATCTGGTCATTCTAAACTGCGACTTAAAGGTGACATAACGCTTTAAAAAAAGTTATTTGAGAGTTTTGTGTTTGGAGAAGCCAGTTGTGTGTTAGAGCGTTCTAAAATGGAGGTAAAAAAAGAGAAAATTCGATACATTCTTCAGTACCAGTACGACCAAGGGGAAAAAGCGGGGCAGGCGGCCAAAAAAATGTGTGCTGTTAATGGACCCAATACAGTATCGATTGCAACAGCAAAGCGGTGGTTCCAACGATTCCGTTCTGTTAATATGGACGTCGAAGATGAGACACGCTCTGGTAGGCCAATCGTCGAAAATGTCGATAAAATCATGGAAATCATCGAGTCCGACCGGCATGCGAGCACTTATTTATTCCATTGCCCAGGAACTGAAGATTAGTCCAAAATCCGTTTGGAACCATTTGCATAAGGCTGGTCTCAAGAAGAAGCTCGATGTATGGGTGAAACACTAATTGATGCAAAATAACCTTTTGGACCGAATTGATGCCTGCTAGTCTTTGCTAAAGCGTAACGAAATCGACCCATTTTTGAAGCAGATGGTTACTGGCGCTGAAAAATGGGTCACATACGAGAACAACAGGCGAAAAAGATCGTGGTCCAAGCACGGTTGGCCGGCCCAAACGATCACCAAGCCCCAAAAAGGTTTTACTGTGTGTTTGGTGGGATTGGAGAGGAATCATCCACCATGAGATACTCCCATCTGGCCAATTACTCAATTCGGACCGATACTGACAACAACTGACAAGATTGAAGCAGGCGATCGACAAGAAGCAACTAGAATTGGCCAATAGGAAGGGTGTTGTTTTCCACCAAGATAACGCCAGGCTGCACACATCTTTAACGACTCGCCAGAAGCTTCGAGAAGCTTAGATGGGAGATTATATCGCACCCGCCGTATTGCCCTTCTAGGGAAGCAATAAAAAAGAATTAGAGGACGCCCTGAATGGAATTAACCAAATCATAATAGAAGAAATCAAAATGAAAATAAACAAGAATAAAACCAAGGTCCTAGTATGTACAAAAAAGAACAAACGAGACAGGAATGCATCAAAATTAACCAAGAAAACCTAGAAGGAGTTAAGGAATTCCGCTACCTAGGAAGTAAAATAACATGGGATGGGAGGAGCGAAAACGAAATTAAATCAAGAATTGCCCAAGCAAAAATGGGGTTTAATTCAAAACAAAAACTACTATGCTCCTCCTCAATCAGCTTAGAAAACAGGAAGTTGCTATTGAAGACATATGTATGGAGCATAGCCATGTACGGGTGTGAAACCTGGACAATTAGAAAAGCGGAGAGAAAGAGATTGGAGGCTTTCGAAATGTGGTGCTACAGAAGAATGATGAATATCAATTGGATGGATAAAATTACAAATGAAGAAGTTCTTAGAAGAATCGGAGAAAAAAGAACCTTGTGGAGGAGTCTGAGGAAGAGAAGAGGTCAGATGATGGGGCACACACTGAGACATGGGGGACTGCTTAGGGATATCTTGGAGGGGGAGGTGGGAAAGAAAAGGGGAAGGGGAAGACCCAGATTAGAATATTTCAACCAAATAATTGGGGATATGGGATGCCAGACATTTAGAGAGGTCAAACAGCTGGCGGGGGACAGAGTCGAGTGGAGACGGATTGTTGCATCAAACCAGTCTTAGGACTGTATACTCGATGATGATGATGATGATGATGTACAGCCCAGACTTGGCACCAAGAGATTATCATCTTTTCAAGCATTTGCAAAATTTTCTCGATGGTAAAAAACTGGCCTCAAGAGAGGCTTGTAAAAATGAGCTTGTCAAGTTTTTTACCAATAAGGGCGAGGACTTCTTCAATCGCGGAATTATGAGATTGCCTTCTTTGTAATTTCTAAAGTTTCCTCCAATATCTGTCCATTTCTTTCCTTCTGTACAGCTAATTGTTGTTTATTTCCCTCTTCCGCCCTTTTCTATACACTTCTAATGATTGTTCTTTGAAAATTTAACTTTCTTTTTTCTTCTTGCTAAGTGAACCCGAGATGGGTTTTTTTTTCCCAGCAACGACTCGCCATCTTTCTTAGGACACCCTCTCTGGTTCTATCTACTTCAGGATTATTTATTAAAACTAACAAATTAGTCATTCTATCGATAAGACCAAGCCGCTCCAATCTTTTTTCTGGATCCACTCGTTAATTTTTTATGAGTTTATCCCCTTCTATTCGGGAATATAATCACACGTTAGCCTTTTATCAGATAGGGTTAAAATAGTTCAAGAAACCTAATAAATAATTTGTGTTTTGAAAACATTGATCAAGAGTTTTTCTTTACAAATATTTGTATGTATCCGGGTGAATTTTTATTATTTAGAGACAGTCTTATAATTCAAAAAAAATGCATTATATGAAAAAAATTTCAAATAAAAGTTTACTTATATCAGGAGGAAACTAAACTACGCTATTGTTTGACGACCTAGAACAAGCTTTCAAGGGTATTTTAAACTCAAGTTCTGTTTTTTAAATAGAAACCTATTTATTTTTTTTATATTCATAATCTACAAAAAAAAAAACTGAGCAACTTTTATGAGAACTATTTTTTTAACCGACATCAAATAAATAAAATATTAAATCAATTATTACATCTCTAATAATTATTTTTAACAATTATTTAAACTAATTATCATCTAATAATGATTAAATAATTAATTATTAAATAAATAATTACTAAATAGAAAAGCCACAACAATAAAAATAAGTGTTTATAATGATCTTAAAACTTCATTATACGTAGGTACACAGATTTAAGAGATTATTTTCTACTTATTGATCGATTTAATCTTTTTGAGTTTAAAAAGTTTCTTTCTCGTGTCATTCCAGTAGATTGTTTTATTGTATTACCATAATAAAAATTGAGCATTTTTTGTTCAAGACAGAATTAAAATGGTCTTAATTTATGGTGAATGTGGAATAAGTGTGCCATAGGCTGCCATTGAAATGTATGCCGAGCGTTTTCCTGATAGAAATACACCCCCACGAGCTTCATTTTATCGTGTTGTAAATTTGTTTAAAAACAAAAAACAGGAAATGTAAAGGCTACGAAGAAACTTAAAAGGCCAAAAAACGAAATTGGAACTAGAATTAATCCAGAAGACTTGCGATAACACTTTGGAATGTCACAGAACAGTACAAAAATTATTAAATTATTTACTTAATAATTGATTATTTGATCATTATTATTTTATAATTAAGTTGAATAATTATTAGGATTTTTTAAGATCTAATAATTGATTTAATATTTTGTTTATTTGATTTCCGATAAAAAAATAGTTCAAATAAAAGTTTTTCAGCTTTTTTTATAGATTATGAATATGAAAAGAAATATATAGGTTTCCATTTAAAAAACAGAACTTGACCTTAAATACCCTTGAAAGCTTGTTCTATATCGACAAACTATAGCGTAGTTTAGTTTCCCCTCAATATAAATAAACCTTTATTTAAAACTTTTTTCATTTAATGCACTGTTTTTGAGTTATACGAATGTCTCAAGATAAAAAACTCACCAGGCATAATGAAAAGATCCCAAGGGTGAATAATTACTGAAAAATGTCTTTTGTTCCTGATTATAAAGATATTTTCCACCCTTGTACTTGAAATAAATTTCCCTGCATAATTAGCATGATAAGGTCATTTCAAATATTCTTTTGTTTCTAAAAAAAGTTGAGTAAATAAAAAGTAGGAGTATTGAATTTTTTTGCAACGAAATTTTCTCTGGAGAGAGACGGACTGGTAGAAATTTTAATTGAATGTAATGGAAGGCATCCCAGAGGTAGTGAGGAAAGAAAAAATTAACACATATAAAATAAGGTGTAATTTATTGGATTCCTTCCTCCTTTCCTTTCAAACCGACGTTTCGGAGGATTTTCCCTCCTTCTTCAGGAACAGTACTGTGGAGAGAAGAAGGAAACATTTTATTTGTTTCATTCATTGACCCTTTGAAACCCTGAAGAAGGAGGGAAAAATCCTCCGAAACGTCGGTTTGAAAGGAAAGGAGGAAGGATTCCAATAAATTACACCTTATTTTATATGTGTTAATTTTTCTTTCCTCACTACCCCTGGGCTGCCTTCCATTACATTGAATAAAAAGTAGAGTTTTCGGTTAAATTTTTTCCATGTCCTACTTAAGATTCAAGTACTTTTGCATAATTCCAATAAGCCATTCTATTCTTCTACTTTTTGTTATTTTAATTTCCATTGCACAACAAATAGAAATAGATATTAACACATTGGTGGCCGTTGACGTAATTTTACGTCTTTTTAACCGACTTCAAAAAAAGGAGGAGGTTCTCTAATCGACTGATATTTTTTTTTTTTGTGCTTATGTTACCTCATATCTCCGCCAATTGTGAACCGATTTGGATGATTTTTTGCATTGGGTCCAGTCTACGTTCCGATTGGTCCCATTTTTTTTTCGTAGGTATTAGACCTTTTTTGTTAGGTATGTTCAGGACTAACTTCTTAATTTATGAACCGATTTCGATCATTCTTTTTTTATTGGAAAGAGGGGTATCTTAGAGATGGTGCAATATTAATTTGGTCAAGTTCTGATGATAATATCACTATTAATAACATCACTAAAAAGAGAAAAATAAAAAATTTTAAGAAAAAATAAAACCGACTTCAAAAAAATTAAATGCAACAAATAAAATACACTAAAAGGTATAAAATAATTATTATCTTATTTAGTTACAACTAAATATTAACATGAAATTACTTTTTGAAGTCGGTGCCAAACATATACCTTTTATGAATCGCACTCGACGGATCTTACTTAGTACGTTTGGAGGGTACGCTCGCTTATAGGTATAGTTTGTTTGGCACCGACTTCAAAAAGTAATTTCATCTTAATATTTCGTCGTTTAGTTGTAACTAAATAAGATAATAATTATTTTATACCTTTTAGTGTATTTTATTTGTTGCATTTAATTTTTTTGAAGTCGGTTTTATTTTTTCTTAAAAATTTTTCAATTCAATCTACTGTAGCCGTTGACGTAAAAATATTTCACTTCTTATATTGAAAAATATTTAAATTCCCATAACTCGTAAACCATTGATTTTAGAGATTTCATCTATATAAAATTTTTTGTTAGGAATTTTATGAACTTTAATAAAGGTCATTATACTAATTTGTGTACATCAAAGGGTTAGGCGGTAATGGTTAAATGTAGATGGTAAAAAAGATAAACACTGCTCTATCGCTCTAGATCAGGGGTCGCCAAACTTTTTTGATCATCGACCCCTATATAATTTTTCGAAATCTCCATCGACCCCCATAAAAGTAATTTTCTGTTAATTAAAATAAAACTCTATTATATACTGTAATGTACATTTATTTTGTGATTTTAAACATTTATTAAATTAATAGTACATTGTGTGTAAAACAATAGTTTTATGAAAATATTAATGATGAAATTTAATGATTTTCCCAGAAATAAGTTATACATATTTATTAAATAATATTTATTAAATAATAAGTAATTATAAATAAGTAGAAATAATAAGTAAAGTAACTACAGATGTATTGCTTCTTAATCAATGAGATGGGTGTGCCTGGTGTTTTTTTGCAAGGTTCGCTATATTGGGTTCAAAATTGGTCAATTTTAATCTTAAATCCCCTCGAAACTCCACATTTAATTTATTTCTGTACTTAGTTAAGATTGAATTTACGTGACTGAAACCGGCTTCAACCATATAGGAACTTGGAAATGCTAGCACAAATGGCTGAGCTATATCGTAAAGTTTTACATATTTTTGCATTATATTTATATTTGTCCAAAATTTGCTTATTGTTAAATTTTTAAGAAGCGTCCTTGATATTAATGATATTAATTCAATTATAAAAAAATTCACAAATTTTACATACTCAATTAGGTATGTGTGATTTGCGTATTAAGAACTGTTTTTTCTTCGACCCCCAATAGACCCTTTCGATCGGATCGACCCGCGCTTTTGTTAAATAGACCCCTGGGGGTCTATATAGACCACTTTGGCGACCTCTGCTCTAGATATTCAACCTCTAAAAAAACTCTCAGGAAGTAAATTTTGAAAATTTTATATTCTAAAAGAATGGTCATTATATATAATTAGCTCAGATCAATATTTTAGTAGCTAGAAAGGATTTTTAATTTTAATACTTAGGAATTTTTTCTGGATAAACTAAACATTTTTGGAAATTATTAGCAGTTTTATATAAAGAGGACGTTCCACTATGAATGTGAAAATTATTATTTAAATCCGAGTCATCAACCAATTTCAATATTTTTTGATTCAAAAAATTATTGGGACAAAATTCACTGAACTTCACTATTTATATGAAAAATATTTAAATTCCCATAACTCGTAAACTATTGATTTTAGAGATTTCATCTTTATAAAATTTTTTGTTAGGAATTTAATAAAATTTAATAAAGGTCATTATACTAATTTGTCTAAGTCAAAGGGTTAGGCAATAATGGTTAAATTTGCATAGAAAGATAAACGCTCCTCTATCGCTCTAAATATTGAACCTATAAAAAAACTCACATGAAGTAACATTTTGATAATTTAATATCTTAAAAGAATGGTCATTATCAATAATTAGCTCAGATCAATATTTTAATAGCTAGAAAGGATTTTAATTACATACTATAGAATATAATATAATATATGAACGTAATTAATTAAAATTATAATAAAATTTAAATTATAATATTATATAAATTCTACAATGATTTGAATTTTTTTTTAATTTTAAAATTCATAAAACAAATAATTAAATGAATTTATTTTATTTAATTAATTTTTTTTATGTCCTTTGACATGATTGTCGTGTCTTAAAATAATACTCTTTGACCATCTTCGCCAGGCGCTAGCCCTTTCCCTTGCCCGCCCCCCAGTTGCTCCTGACGCCATTACCTAGTGACATTAACTCGTGTTAAAATTTGTGAATACTCAACAATTTTCTTATATTATGTGAGTTTTCATTGATTTTTATAAATATTTATACTTAATACGACATATGAAATCAAACGAATTGAATTCGATGCCCTATAATTAAGTATTTAGTCGATTTTCATGTTTTTCTCTACAGGTTAGGAGATTTCCAAGCAAATTTGCTCAATCAGCTAATAATCTGCAAAGATCTCGTGATTTCTTTTATTTGGTGAGTGTTAAAATTGTTTTCTTATTATAAGAGTAATGATTTAGGCCTATAAGTATATTAAATTATTATTATATTGTGTGTGTGGGTGTGTGAGCTCATGTCCCCTTTATACATAAAAAGTAATATATATTTATTTTAATCAACCAGAGGACCAGCTCACTGATTTCCTCATATCTCGACATAAAATATCTTTTCATTTTAAAATATTGAATTTTTAAAACGATTTTATTATGAATATTATATGAGAGAGACATTCCTCGAATAAATGTCTCTGCTAGCTAAATGTATAATTTTAATTATTTTTTTTCAATAATCAGCCTGTTATTATGACATAAAAGTGCCCTTGTATAATTATTCATATTTCTTTTCAATAAAATCATCAGCTCAGGATCGCCATAGCCTACAAGTCCTGACAAGTTTCGCTGCAAGTCAACACTGGTTGTCGAGGTCAGGCGTACTCGAATTATTATAAAAGCCCCCTTTTATTAGCTGATTTTATTATTTGTCCTTAACATTACAATTATTTATTATTTTATTTCTTCAAGCCTATATGATTTGCGATAATCAAAATAAAATGAATTTTTTCTGTTTTATTAAATACATTAAGATGTTCCTTAAAATGTTTAGTATTCTAAAGAAATTAAATTCAATGAAAAATCAAATGATGATGGGGCACACACTGAGACATGGGGGACTGCTTAGGGATATCTTGGAGGGGAGGTGGGAAAGAAAAGGGGAAGGGGAAGAACCAGATTAGAATATTTCAACCAAATAATTGGGGATATGGGATGCCAGACATTTAGAGAGGTTAAACAGCTGGCGAGGGACAGAGTCGAGTGGAGACGGATTGTTGCATCAAACCAGTCTTAGGACTGTATACTCAATGATGATGATGATGAAAAATCAAATAGTTTTCGTTAAAAAGTGTTGTTGAATCATAAAAGAGAAACCAATGAGATTGTTCTCTGCTTGATGCAAATAAACATATTATTCATATTTATATACCAAATATAAATATGTATGGAGAATTGATGGAAGGCAACACAAGGATTAGGAGAAAATAAAATTCCGATTAAAATAAATTTATTGGAAAGTCATTTTTATCCTCTTAAAAACAGACAGATCTTCGCTGCTTCTTCAAAAATGACTTTCCAATAAATTTATTTTATTCGCAATTTTATTTTCTCACTGTGCCCCCAGCGATCTCAGTTTTTTTCATCTAAATATAATATGGGATTTTTGCTATTGAAAGATCAATTTTTTATTCCGGCCAAAGAAATGGTTCAAAAGATTTGAAACTCTGTAGACTTTATCCTTATAATAATAGCTATCCTTCAGAATTTTTTACATTTTTTAGCAATTATAATTTTGGAGTCTATAACTTAGTAAAACTAAGATATAGCAAAATTTTATCTACCTGTATTTCCAAAATTATAATAGCTAAAAATCTGTAATAATTCTGATCGATAGCTACTATTATAAAGATAAAGTAAAGATGGTTTCAAATTTTTTGAACCATTACTTTGGCCAGAATAAAAAAATTGATATTTTAATGCCAAAACCCCATGTTATTTAGATGAGAAACTTACATCGCTGGGGGCACAGGTTATAATTGAGATAGAGACTTGAAACTTGGGGGGTATTTTTTTTTATTTATTTAGAACCAGATGAGCCCTTGTCATGGTAAAAATTTGAAAATACCCAAAATAATGACCACCCTAATATATATAAATATATATATTTGTTATGTGTATATGTTTATTTGCATCAAGCAGAGGACAACCTTTTTGTTTCTCTTTATGAACCAACAACTCTGCTACTCTCGGCAAAATAAAACTTTTCAATTGAATCTTAATATGTTAATTAATATCGAAATCATATTTTGAATTTGAATTTTCGCATTGTTTGAACAATCGATTTTTTGAATTGTTGAGACTCATTGTTTTGATTATTAGAATTTGAATTCAACAATTCAAGGCGTTCGAGTTGAATTATTTTATATTCTAAGCCGCTTCCATTAATATCGCCCCAACATTTCAATACAATTTGGATTAATTTTCCAGTCGATTTTTTGATAGATTATCTTTGAAAAGTTTAGCTTTTGAATTTTTCTAACTATTTATTAATATAAAGTGAAATTTTATAAAATTACTCAAAAAGAAAGATGGAAAATTCAATGGTGAGCTTCCAAGATATTAAGCCATGTTGTACTATTAATGTGTGGGTGTTGGTGTAAGCCTAAACTTAATACTATATTTTTCCTTATTTCTTCTCTACATAATATCTTGTTTTCTCTTTTAATTCTAATATTAATTTCTTCTTTTCTATAGGCAAATCCAAATGCCAGTGGAGAGAGAGAATGCATTGAATAATACTTTCTTTATCCCTGCCTGAGAGAAAGTGAAAGTAAATTCTCCCAGTCATCTCTGGGAATGTAAGTTTCCATTTTATTTTATTTTCTCTTCTCTTGCTACCCCTTTGAATAAATTTTCCATTAATTTGAAATCAATTGTATAAAATATTCTCATTCATGTTTATTGGATTATTATTTGTAATATTAATTTTCTTAGCTCCGAATGCAAATCGACTGGTATATCAGAACCTATTTTCTATTTTCGATTTAAGATTTCTGGTCAGGAATTGAATGTAAACGAGTTCATGAGAGCTAATATAGCTTCATTTAACAAATTAAAAGTTAAAAAATAATGTGTTCATATTTTTTTGATATGTTTAATATAATTTCTTCTTCTTGACTTTTCACATTACATATAAATTACTTGATTGAAAATATTTCTTTTATTATTATATAGTGATACATCTAGACAAGCTCGTTGATTAATTAAATTTTTTTTAAGATGGAGTGGCTAATTGACTTACTCGGGATTGAATCTGGCTTCAGTCGAAAATATGAAACTTGTCCATAAATCCAGTGGAAGAGACTACAAAGTCGTTTTGACGGATAAGCTCATCGGCTGCCTGAGAGATTAAACCCCTTAATTTAACTCCGAGGTAGTTACTCATTTATCATATTTCTAGTATAGTTTTTTTTTAAATTTAAAAAAATATTGGACAATTCAAAAATCATCTCACATAGTTTTATTTTTACTTTACCATACAGGGTTTGGTCGAGTAATGTAATCGTGAATGAAAAAAGGGTTTTTTTTTGTTTCTTTTTTTCAAAATATCTCAAAAACGGCTTAAATTATTTTGATTAAAAAAATTGAGCGAAGACCATGATATTTCGCTCTACAAAAAACTCTAATAAGTGAATCATCGAAAAAATTATATTTTTCGAGATAATAATTGTTTTGTCAAAATGATCTTTTAGGTGCGTTACCAAATTTTTATAAACAAGCTAGCTCAAAAACTAGATGTGAATATCAAAACCAAATTTCACACGTAGTTTTGGTGCATTGAGATTAAAAGCTGGTGCATATCGACTCAAAATTAAGGGTGGCTGGAAGGGGGTTAAAATTAAAATCTAGGGCATTTCAGCAAACTCAACCAAGATTTGTATACATAATCAGTGGACTCCCAGAAGTCTAAAAATGCAAAATCTAATCCCCCAAAATGTGGAGGTGGGGGGGGGGTCAAAAAATGAAAATATTACCGATTTATCAAACTCAACCAAATTTTGTTTACATAATCAGTGGGCCCTCAGAAGTCTAAAAATGCAAAAACTAACCTCTCAAAATGGGGGGGGGGTCAAAAAATGAAAATCTTGACCATTTACCAAACTCAACCAAATTTTTGATATAAATAAACTTTTATTTGACATTTTTTTTACTGTTTATGAGTTATAAGACTGTCTCAAGATTAAAAACTCACCCGTTATATATATATATATTTAAAATATATGTGTGTATGTTTATTTTAATCAAGCAGAGGACAACCTCTTTTGTTTCTCTTTATGAATCAACAACTCTGCTACTCTCGGCAAAATAAAACTTTTCAATTGAATCTTAATATATTAATTAATATCGAAATCATATTTTGAATTTGAATTTTCGCATTGTTTGAACAATTGATTTTTTTGAATTGTTGAGACTCATTGTTTTGATTATTAGAATTTGATTTAAACAATTCAATTATTTTATATTCTAAGCCGCCTCCATTAATACCACCTTCACATTTCAATGCAATTTAGATTAATTTTCAAGTCTATTTTTCGATAGGTAATCTCTTTAAAGTTTAGGTTTTGAATTTTCCTAACTATTTATTAATCTAAAGTGAAATTTTATAAAATTACTCTAACAGAAAGATTGAAATTCGATGGTGAGTTTCCAAGATATTAAGCCATGTTGTACTATTAATGTGTGTGTGTGAGTGTAAGCCTAAACTTAATACTATAGTTTTCCTTATTTCTTCTCTGCATATATATCTTGTTCTCTCTTTTAATACTAATATTAATTAAGTGTATATTGATGAGGCAGTCCAAAAAAGAAGAAGATAATTTACACTATCTTTTTATTCATAAAACCGACGTTTCGGAGGCTATTCCCTCCTTCTTCAGGGTCTGTAATTAATTAGAATGGGATTTGGCCATCATTACAATCAAGATCATTACAAATTATTTTTTTATATAAATACAATTAATATATAATTATATGGTATACAAATTCTTAATCAAAAATATATTCTACTCACTTTGAAAAGTCAGTGAAGGAAATCCAATGCGGCATTCCCCTCTGTCTCCTCTTTCAGTGGCAGTAACAATAATATATTGTATTTCATTATCAACAGAATTATAATGTAATAATGATTTGGAAATATTTTTTTTAATATAAGTCCATATCATTAGCCACAATCCCCTCTCAGATAACCCTCCGCAAAGCAGTTGTGCGCATAATTATTTATTTATATAGTACAAACAATATGTATTTTACTTTAAATTATACTTTACACATACATATACAAATTTTTTATATAAATCATTCATTTATTTATCTTATTTCATTATTTTTTCCCTCATAAATCTTAAAAAGGTTTGTCAAGTGTTTAAAATAAAAATTACGAATTTACTATTTACAATTATTTACATATTATCTATTTACATTGTTATATTTTAATTATACAAGTTTTAGATCAGCAATTATGCCATCCCAACTAATATTAATTTCTTCTTTTCTATAGGCAAATGCAAATGCCAGTGGACAGAGAGAATGTATTATTGGTTCATAATTTCTTTATCCCTGCCTGAATGAAAATGAAAGTGAATTCTCCCAGTCATCTCTGGGAATGTAAGTCTCCTATTTATTTTATTTTCTTTACTTTAGTTACCCCTTTGAATAAATTTTCTATTAATTTGAAATCAATTTTATAAAATATTCCCATTCATGTTTATTGGATTATTATTTGTAATATTAATTTTCTTAGCTCCCAATACAAATCGACTGGTATATATCAGAACCTATTTTCGAGATTTTAAACATATAAGATTTTTGTCAGGAATTGAATGTAAACGGGTTCATGAGAGCTAATATAGCTTCATTTAACGAATTAAATGTTAAAAATTAATTTGTTCATATTTTTAAAATAATTTCCTCTTCTTCACTTTTCGGATTACATATAAATTACTTAATTGAAAATATTTCGTTAGGGGTCGTCCATGAATTACGTCACACGAATTTCAAGATTTTTAGACCCCACTCCCCCTGTGTCACATTCTGTGACATTTTCTTTGAGCCCCCTTCCCTGTATTCGTCGTCACACTATCACTTTTATATTTATTATTTATATTTGAGAATTTTTTAAGTTTTTTAATTTAACTTTTGTGACATCACAATTTTCAAGATCCACGTGTCCCCTATTCACATTTTGTCACAAATCTGAGATGCCCCATTCCCCCTTACTTTGTGACGTAATTTATTGATGGTCCTTTATTACTATATAGTGATACATCTAGACCGGCTCGTTGATTAATTAAGTGGATATCGATGATGCAGTCCAAAAAAGAAGAAGATATTTTACACTATCTTTTTATTCATAAAACCGACGTTTCGGAGGCTATTCCCTCCTTCTTCAGGATTTTGAAAAGTCAGTGAAAGAAATCCAATGCGACATTCCCCTCTGTCTTCTCTTTCAGTGGCAGTAACAATAATATATCATATTTCATTCTCAGCAAAATTATAGTGTAGTGTTACTGCCATTGAAAGAGGAGACAGAGAAGAATGTCGTATTGGATTTCCTTCACAAAACCCTGAAGAAGGAGAGAATAGCCTCCGAAACGTAGGTTTTATGAATATAAAGATAGTGTAAATTATCATCTTCTTTTTTTGGACTGCCTCATCGATATCCACTTAATTCACTTAACAGTCCGTCTCCAAAAATTACTCCAATCTTTGATTAATTTTAATTCATTTTTTATAGATGGAGTGGCTGGCTAATAGACTTCGAACTTACTCGGGGTCGAATCTGGCTTCAGCCAGAATTATTTTCATTTATGTTGAAAATACGAAACATCTCAATAAATTCTGAGAAAGTCAACGGAACTCCACTCTTGTGAACAATTTCCCAGGAATCCTCTCTAGTCAGTTTTGACGGATAAGGTCATCAGCTGCCTGCGAGATTAAGCCCCTTATTTTAACTCCGAGGTTAGTATACTTACTCATTTATTATATATCTTGAAGGAGACAATAAAAGAGTGTGTCTTCTGCTGGAATTATAATTTTTATTTATAACGAGACTTTGCCCTCTTCATCAGTCTATTATAATTGAATTAATGTATCAATGGATAGTGAGATTTGCAGATATCCATTCATACATTAATTCCTGTGAATCAATTGTAATAGACTGATGAAGATTTCCCTCTTCAATAGCTATTTTGACTCTTAAGGCTATATAGTTGACCTCATCCAGTCAAATTTAATCGGTCATACTATGTTGATATTTTTTCTTCCCATTTTTTTTTTTGGATCTGGACAACTAAGATATGTGATTAATCATATTCCCTTTAAGAATTTCTACAAATCATTAAGAAAAAATTAATAAACCGACCAATTACAATGTACCACATTTAAATCAGTGGTTCCTCTAACCTTTTCAGTTTCATTATCCTTGTCTGTATCCGTGAAAAGCCCTCGAAACTATAGCCTCGTTATAAATAAAATTTATAATTCCAGCAAAAGACACATTCTTTTATTGTCTCCTTCAAAATATAAAAATTCTGCTACCCTCGTCAAAAAACTTTCAATTTAATTTATTATATAATATTTTATCTTTTATAAATTTTTTGAAAATTTTTAAAAAATATAGGAGAATTCAAAAATTTTCTAATATAGTTTTATTCTTACTTTAACAAATGGAGGTCTCGCCGAGAGGCCAAAAAGTGCGATTTTTTCATTTAGTGCGTGCGAATGTATGGATGGATGTTATCGTTTTTTTGGTTCACGATTTTTTTTTCAAATTATCACTCAAATATCAATTCTGAAACTGTTTGATTTATAAATTAACTTCCCTTGTCTTAGGGAGTTCAATGATTTGGTACATAGAATAAACTAATCATTAGTAAATTCGATTTCATCTAATCTTTATATATTTTTACTTTATTTTTATCTTACCTTCTTTATTATCACATTTATTATTTATTTATACAATTTCTTATTTTCTAATTTACTTTTTTTATACTTTTTTCATGGATCATCCCTTCAATGATATGTCTCGGTCTTCTCCTTTATTCGATTCATTTATGTTGTCATCAAAAGCTCGCCAAACTTGAGTATTATATCATTTTTTATATAATTACTTTTTAAGTATTTTTTTACAGCATACCCCTTTAATTAGAATCACTTATTACTTTAATATTTAACTTATTTCCATTAAAATAAATTCATTTTTTGATTTTAAATTTCTTGCTTTCATAATAAAATTATTCTATACCAATTTTCAAAAAATTTAAATAACTTAAAGTAAATTTAATTTCCGATCAAATTAATTTCAATTATAGCCTAAATAAATTTCGAAATTTAAATTCAATTCATTAAATTAATAGATTAAAATCATTCAATAATTAAATTTTTGATAGCTTTCTTGAGATTATTCAATTTTTATGATAAATAGAGAATTAGAATTAGGAATTTTCAGTTCCCCATTCATCATTTATCATAATGCAGTCCAACGAGGGATTCGCTTTTGGATCAAATCAGGTAATTTAAAAATTATATTATTTATAAACATATATACCTTTAAATTGATAGCTGATTATTTTTACAGCAAGAAGCCATCGTTGCATCGAGATGACCCCAGTCTGTCATCAGGGACTCTCAGGTATTTTATTACCTATATTTATTTCTTTAATAGTAATTTCAAACTCAATTCTTGAATATAAAATTTTTTTAAATACAGTGTGGGGCATAAGATCTACCACATTTTGAAGAGGTATATAAAATTAAACAATTTAACTAGAAAAAAAACTGAATATATTTTTGAAAAGAACATAAAATATTTTTTTTAATGTGTTTTACACATTATCAGACAAAAAAAGGGGGAGGGGTTAAAAATGAAAATTCTAGCCCTTTTGACCAAACTTAACTAAAGTATCAACTAGTATACATATCCTGTGTACCTCAGAAGGCTAGAAATGTAAAAACTAACCACCCAAAATGTGGGTAGGGTCAAAAATGAAAATTCTAGCCCTTTCAACCAAACTATGTATACAAAATTTGAGTTAGTTTTTGCATTTCTAGCCTTCTCAGGGTCCACAGAATATATATACAAAATTCGGATAAGTTTGGTCAAAAGGGCTAGAATTTTCATTTTTGACCTCCCCTTTTTTGTCTGATAATGTTTAAAACACATTAAAAAAAAATTATATTATGTTCTTTTCAAAAATATATTCAGTTATTTTCCAAGATAATTTTTTCATTTTTTATACCTCTTCAAAATGTGGTAGATCTTTATGCCCCCACCCTGTTATCATTAGAGTGTTTCCTTCTCTTTTTAACCGACTTCAAAAAAAGGAGGAGGTTCTCTATTCGACTGAATTTTTTTGTTTTTTGTGCCTATGTTACCACATATCTCCGCCAATTGTGAACCGATTTTGAAAAAAAAATTTGCATTGAGTCCAGTCTACGTTCCGATTGGTCTCATTTTTTTTCGTAGGTATTAGACCTTTTTTGTTAGGTTTGTTCAGGACTAACTTCTTTCTTTGTTTATGAACCGATTTCTTTTTTATTGGAAAGTGGGTATCTTAGGGATGGTGCAATATTAATTTGGTCAAGTTCTGATGATAAGATCACTATTAATAACATCACTAAAAAAATAAAAATAAAAATAATTTTTAAGAAAAAAATAAAACCGACTTCAAAAATTAAATGCAACAAATAAAAATACAAAAAGCTATAAAATAATTATTATCTTATTTAGTTACAACTAAACTACGAAATATTAACATGAAATTACTTTTTGTAGTCGGTGCCAAACAAACTATACCTATAAGCGAGCGTACCCGCCAAACGTACTAAGTAAGATCAGTCGAGTGCGATTCATAAAATGTATATGTTTGGCACCGACTTCAAAAGTAATTTCATGTTAATATTTCGTCGTTTAGTTGTAACTAAATAAGATAATAATTATTTTATACCTTTTAGTGTATTTTATTTGTTGCATTTAATTTTTGAAGTCGGTTTTATTTTTTTCTTAAAAATTATTTTTATTTTTCTCTTTTTAGTGATGTTATTAATAGTGATCATATCATCAGAACTTGACCAAATTAATAGGACACCATCCCTAAGACACCCCTTTCGGATAAAATAAACTGCAACGGATCGTTGCTAAACTTTATCCAAATTCATTTGAAATATTAATATGTTTGTTCCTTTATTATTAATCAGATATCACTTGCAATTTGTAGTTCATATTGAGTTGTTTACCAAAAAAGAATTTAGTCTTTTTGATTTTAAGTCGATTCTTCCACGTTTTCAATAGAGGTTGCCATTAATGGTCAAAACATCAAAAATGGAATGCAATAAGGTTATTCCTCTAGTATTAGATAAAAATCGATCGTTATTTTTGATTTTATGTCGATTCCTCCATGTCTTCAGCAATGGTTACCAATAATAATCGAAACGTCAAAAGCCTAATGTAGAATTGTTATTCCTCAAGTATTAGATGAGAATCGATGTCTATTTTTTATTTTAAGTCGATTCCTCCATGTCTTCAGCAATGGTTACCAATAAAAACCGAAATGTCAAAAATCCAATATAGAATGGTTATTCCTCAAGTATTAGATGAGAATCAATCGTTATTTTTGGTTTAAAGTCGATTTCTCTATGTCTTCAGCAATAGTTTCCAATAAAAACCGAAACGCCAAAAATCCAATATAGAATGGTTATTCCTCAAGTATTAGATGAGAATCGATGGCTATTTTTGATTTTAAGTCGATTCCTCCATGTCTTCAGCAATGGTTTCCAATAAAAACCGAAATGTCAAAAATCCAATATAGAATGATTATTCCTCAAGTACTAGATGAGAATCAATCGCTATTTTTGGTTTAAAATCGATTTCTCTGTCTTCAGCAAAGGTAACGGATAAGAAAACAACGCAGTTGCTATGGTTACTCATAAAAATTCCTCCCAAATTTTTAGCATTTCACAGAGAGAAGCCTATCCATTCTTACTTAAGCAAGGCTAAATGAGCTATATTAAAACTTTCAAATGAATAAATTTTAAAGAATTTAAAAAATTAAAAAAGTACCATCTAACTCTAGAGTAAAGTACTTTAAAATATAATTTTACTAAAAACTTTATTTAACCTTTTTTGTGGTCCCCAAGGTACTTAATTAGGATATTAAATTTCATCAAAATTGGTTAAGTCATTTTCAAGATATTTAGAAAAAACTAAAAAAGTACTGAAATAAAGTACTAATGTTTGTGGGCCGATATGTACCAAAAACTAATCAGCGCTTCATTTTGTTAAACTAATGGTAGGTTTTCAATTTCATTTCAATCAGCGCAAAGGTGTGGAAAAAATCGTGGGCCAAAAAAGCGATAACATACATCCATCCATACATACATACATACATACATCCGCACGCACTAAATGAAAAATCGCACTTTTTGGCCTCTCGACGAGACCCCATGTAATTTTTGGCAAAACCGTCACGTGCTAAAATTCAACCTAATTGAATACTACAATTTGTGACTTTATTTGAGTCCATGGGTTCCGTAGTCTTTACCTGAGGACCCTTTGAAGCCACGCTTGCCCCGAGAGCGATTGCAATACTTTACCCATGCTTTGCATTGGATAAAGTAAAAAGAACCATCGAAATCGGTTCATAAACAAAGAGGTTAGGTCTAAACAAACCTAATAAAAAAGGTCTAATACCTATGAAAAAAAATCGAAAAAAATGGGACCAATCGGAAGCTAGACTGGACCCAATTCAAAAAAAATTTTCAAAATCGGTTGACAATTGGCGGAGATATGAGGTAACATAGGCACAAAAAAAAAAAAAAAAAAAAAATTCAGTCGAATAGAGAACCTCCTCCTTTTTTGAAGTCGGTTAAAAATTAAATGCAACAAATAAAATACACTAAAAGGTATAAAATAATTATTATCTTATTTAGTTACAACTAAACTACGAAATATTAACATGAAATTACTTTTTTAAGTCGGTGCCAAACATATACATTTCATGAATCGCACTCGACGGATCTTACTTAGTACGTTTGGTGGGTATGCTCGCTTATAGGTATAGTTTGTTTGGCACCGACTTCAAAAAGTAATTTCATCTTAATATTTCTTCTTTTAGTTGTAACTAAATAAGATAATAATTATTTTTATACCTTTTAGTGTATTTTTATTTGTTGCATTTAATTTTTTTGAAGTCGGTTTTTATTTTTTTGTTATAAAATTTTTTCAAATTAAAAATTGAATTTGATTTATAAATTGTTTATTTTCAAAAATTCTTCTCTCGTATATATATATGTTATATACTAATTTTGCAATAATTTTCTTGAAGGTGACAAAATCAGTTGAGCAACGAGTTCATCGGCTGCCTGCGAGCTTAGCCTTTACTTTTAACGCCGAGGTTAGTATTTATTCTATATGTATATCTTCTGCTCTCGTAATTTCAAAGATATTCTCATTAAGATTTCATTATTTTAAATTATCCATCAAACCTTCTTGAGTTACAAATTAGATCCCTCTTATTTCAGAGATTTCAATGCTCTTTATTCAAAATTCTTATCAACAATAGTAGAGTAGATTGAATTTCTCATTGATAAATTAAATTTCATTCATCCTCATATATTTATTTCATCTCATTTAATATTATAGTACCTGGCCACCGAGCGCTGCTCGGTAACTTTTTGCTTCAAGTTAAATGCAATTTAGATAGTACACGCCCCCGGAACCAGCCCCGTTTCCACTCCGACCCCGAAGCTCTCCACCTCGTCCCACTCCCACAACCACCTCAACCCTTGCCGTAACCTCCACCCCCACACCCGCATCCCGCCCCCGCACCTAGTTTTTGCATCTAGTCTTCTAGTGACCCACAGATTATGTCTACTTAGACATATAAATAAATATCGTATAATTATTTTTTTTAATTAAATAACAATTTGTCGAGTTTTATAATTTTTTAAATTTTCAAATTCTAATATTTAATATTTGTGGGATTTCAAACTCGATTTTTTTTTTTTTTTTATAAATTTTATTAAAATTATTTTACATTAATTAATGCATACATTGTATTTTTTTGCTTCGATTCCGAGATTACTTCTCCACCATCGAGTGTCCTTATTCATCTTGAGTCCTTGTTTTTAATAAGAGGAAAAATCTAATTAGATAAAAAAACCTCTTTTCCGATAATTATTTAAATTCCATTATTCCCCAATCAAATCGATTGGTATCCTTCCCTCCCTCCTCTTTCCCAAAAATCCGCCAAACTCGATTTTTGACTAACTTTATTATAATATAATAATATTTATAATCATCTATTAGTGGAATTTAAAATTAAAAAAACAATTAAAAATTAAAACGAAATTGAATAAAAATGTAAATATACATTTTTATCGAGACAACCACCAGTGAATAATTATTTCAATTAACAAAAAACCCATCAAAAACAACTTAGCCGAAGAAGAGACCGTGACAGATCGAATTGCCAACACAAACCCTCCTAACCCGTGAATTTAATCCAAATCGTTAGAGCCGTTTTCGAGATCTCGACCGGATATATATATATATTTTTGATCGTTTAATAAGAGTAGATTATTATATTTATAATTTCTAACGTTGTTTTTCTCTTCTTTTTCATGGATCATCCACTTTGGTGACGTTTCGGTGGCGTCATTTATCACATCCGACACATTTTATGGACTTCTTACTAACAGCGCACCAACTATGAGTATTAATTTCTTTAGCATGGCATTTAGTTAAAGCTTTCAAAGGGTTTTTTGATAGCTAGATTATAGTAGGCAAGAATTAGGATGTTCCTCTCTTTTTCAGTATACCCCTCTTAGCTACAATCATTAAATTTAATACTTATTTTAATATATTATATTAAAGTTTTTTCTTTCACTTATAATTTAATAAATTTAAATGTTTCATAAATGCAATTTTAGATCAAATTACTCTCAATCATAGCTTAAATTGATTTTCATTTTATATTTTCATTTTCAATTTTTGCAATTCTTAAGATCATTCTAATCATTTTATTTTTCAATAATTTTTTTTCTTGAAATAATTCAAATTTTAACGTAAAAGAAAATCACATTAGGAATTTTCAGATCCCCATTTCACGTTTTGATCTGTAGTGAAGCAACAAGGGAACCATTGGAGGATCTTCATAAAATGAACATTTATTAGAATGGTGTATTTTGCGTAGGGATTTTCAGGTTTCAACGCCTCGACCACCGATGGGATTCATCACTATTTTAATGTCATATTTAATTCTTAGATTTAGAATATTAAAAATTAATTTCACAGTTATAGTAGTTTAGAGGGTGGGTGGGATGATATGCCATGCCAACGATGACGCTCTCTCTTTCTGTGTTGGGGACCTGCACTCTTCCCTTTGATTTCCTTCCTGGAGACAGCAAATGCGGTGTCGTCTATCTTAGGCCTCTTAGGGATATTTTGTGATGTGTTTCCCTCTCTTGTGCCCTCCAATTTAGTTTTAAGGTTATTTTAGTATTAAGACCCGCAAGAGAGCTAAAATCGACGCCACCCATTTGTTGGACCCATGAACGAGTCACGAGGGAAGTGACCGATTCGATCGGATTTCTAAAGATCGAGGTCCAGGTTCATCTTGCATGTGCTTGCATGTTTTGTGTCTTACCGAAAAGTCGTCGCTTGACGCCTTGTTCAAATGGAACAATGGGGTGGGAATGGGAGCCTGGTGACTTTGTGTCTTTGAGGGCGGGTTTGAGGTGGCTCTATGGACTAGAACCAAGACCAGAAGGTTGTCCGTTGCTTCCTCAGGAGTAGCCTAAGGAAGAAGAGCGGCTGCCTTGTGGCTAGGGTCTCTAGGGAAATGTTAGGTAGGATCTCTTTCAGCTCGCCCTGGTCTCTCGTTCTATCCGTATTCCAAAAATCAAGGCCACTCTCACTGATACCTACGTCTTCAGGCTCTCTCGAAGTCCGATTATAAGAATTCGAATTTTACTCTGATATTTCAAATTATAAGAATTTGATTTGGATGAAATAAAATTTGAATTTTTCGTGAATTAAAGGGTATCTATTTCATTTACCACATACGTCTTGATGACTAAATAAGTATGTAGTAAAAGGGGGGGGAGCTGCTACTAATGTTGTCTGTCAAGTGTTTTAGGTGTATTCATTCAAAAAAGCCTTTTTTCAACATCTGGAGACGATGGCAGGACAAGAGATAGATGGATCGTCCACTGCATCCATTGAAGGTAAATATAATATTTCATAATTTAATTTTGTCTCTTCTTTTTTAAATAATTGAAGAGTTTGCAAAAATTATTCGTTATTATTTAAACAATATTTTACATAGCCCATTTGAATGATTCATTTTTGGTGATATCTCATACCTATATGGGAATAATATTTTATTTTTACTTTATCAATGCGAAGCATGGGTAAAAATGTTGTAATCGGTCAGGCGGCAAGAGCAACTTCAAGTGGTCCTCAGGTAAAGATTACGGAACCCATGGACTCAATTAAGGTCACAAATTGTAGTATTCAATTAGATTGACGATTTTACAACAAAAGTACCTCGTCGAGAGGCCAAAAAGTGCCATTTTTTTTGGAAGTGCGTGCGGATGGATGGATGTGTATGTTATCGTTTATTTCGTCCACGATTTTTTCCACACCGTTGCACCAATTGAAATGAAAATGAAAACCTAACATTATTTTAACAAAATAAAGCGCTGATTAGTTTTTTGGTACATATCGGTCCACAAACATTAGTACTTTATTTCGGTACTTTTTTAGTTTTTTCTAAATATCTTGAAAATGACTTAACCAATTTTGATGAAATTTAATAGTGTAATTGAGTACCTTGAGGACCACAAAAATGATCATATAAATTTTTTTGTAAAATTATATTTTAAAGTACTTTACCCCTAGACTACGATAGTTCATTGGATAAAGTTTAGCAACGATCCGTTGCAGTTTATTTATTATCTATTAATGTGAGTGTATCTTTTATTTTAGCCGAAGATGGGAGGTTGGTTTGTGGGGCCGGAGACATCTCGACCCATCAGCTCAAGTCGTCGACAAGTCAGGACTACGGTATGAATTCTTACTCAATCAGATTTGCATTTATTCGAATAAAAATAATACTATATTATATGTTAATTTAAATTTTGACATCGACATTGCTAATGGGCTCAAAATTAAGAGGGATTATTTCGTGACCATAACTTTGATTTTTATTCATTTTCTGGGACCCTTTTTTACAATTATAACGTCCCAGAAACCTAGAGCCCCCCCCACACCATTGCTGGCAATTTAAGGTAGTTGTTTCGTGACAATACTAGTAAAAGTTAATGCTAGAGTATATAGTACAGCCAATACGAATACGTAATTCATAAGCCCGAAACTTTTGCTGTTTATGTACTACTACTAGTCAATCCCATTTGCTCGTTTGACAAATCTGGCAAAAAGTATCCGAACTTCTATATATTTTATTATAGATATGTCAGATGAAGTATATTATAAAGGGAGATTTACAAAACAAAAAAATGTTAATAAGCGGGGTGGGGGGGGGTTCTGTAGTAAATAATTTTAAATTATTTTATTAAATATATAGAGAGAGGTCAAATGTATAGTCTAGTCATGTGGATGGCCGCATCAGCTTATTTTTAATTTTAGAGTAAAAACGGCTAAAAATAACATTAAAAAAATAAGCTGACGTGTTCTGATGTGGCCATCCACTTGACTTTACCATAGAACCCGGCCCCTCACTTATATTTGATGAAATTATTTATAATCATGTAGGGGAGTGGGTTAGTTTTTGCATTTCTAGACTCCAGGGACCCACTGATTATGTATACAAAATTTGGTTGAGTTTGGTAAATGTCAAAGATTTACATTTTTTGACCCTCGGCCACCACTTCCCCGTTTCGGGAGGTTTGTTTTTGAATTTTTAGACTTCTGGGGACCCATTGATTATGTATACAAAATTTGGTTGAGTTTGGTAAATGGCCAAGATTTCCATTTTTTGACCTCTAAACCCCCCCCCATTTTGGGCGGTTAGATTTTGCATTTTTAGACTTCTGGGGGTCCACTGAATATGTATACAAAATTTGGTTGAGTTTGCTCAAACGGCCTAGATTTTTAATTTTTAACCCCCCCCCCTCCACCCCCCTTACTTGTTGGGTCGATATGCACCAAAATCTAATCCGCTCTTAATCTCAATGGACCAAAACTACCTGTGAAATTTGGTTTTGATATTTACACTAGTTTTTGAGCTAGCTTGTCCACAAAATTTGGTAACGCACAGACTAACAGACTAACAGACATTTTGACAAAAACAATTATTATCTCGAAAAATATAATTTTTTTGATGTTTACTTATTAGGGCTTTTTTGTAGAGCGAAAGAAATGCCATGGTTTCGCTCATTTTTTTTAATCAAAATAGTTTCAGCCGTTTTTGAGATATTTCGAAAAAAAGAAGGAAAAAAAACACTTTTTTCATGCACGATTACAATACATGGCCATACCCTGTATGGTAAAGCTAACATATTTAAATGAAAAGGGGACATCTTGCATATTTTGACAAATACACTTTATAATCTAAAAACTTCCCTGCACCTACTATGCTCGAAAAAGGCACAACTCTGGTATTAATTAATTTTACTGCCTAAAAATATAACTCAATAATAAATTTTATTAATTTTACACTCAGTTTAAAAACTAATTAGTTTGTTTTCATTCCTGAACATTTTCAATTTTCGGACATGTGCTCTTTTTCAAATGTATTTATTATATGACACATTTTCCAAAATAACATATTTTTCCATTTGAAAATTTTTTCTGCAAAATGTGTTATATGATTCTAAAATAAATAAAAATAAAGAACAAAAACTTTGCACTAGGTCGAGTCTATTTTCGAATTGCCCCCCTTAACAATCAAATTGCCACCCTGTGGGTGAGTGAGCGCCAAGTTGGGAAACAATGTTTTACATAGGGCATTTGATTCATTTTTGATATTCCATATAATACAATTTTATTTTTATTTTATCCATAGTTATTATTTATTCATGTGTGTGTTTCTTTAATTTTAGCTGAGGATGGAAGATTGGTTTGTGGGGGCGGAGACATTTCGATTCATCATTTCAAGCCGTCGACAACTCAGAACACGGTATGCATTCTTACTCAATCGATTTACATTTATTCTAATAAAAATAATATTATATCTTAATTTAAAACTTAATAACAAAATAATAATTTCGAAAACATGATAAATACGAGTATATAAATAAATAAATGAAACGACAAATATTTTTGTTAGGCCACATTTACAGAACCCGTAAGCTTTTCGCTTAATATCTTAGTACCTGGAGGCACCGAGCGATGCTCGGTAACCCCTGACCCCCCACCCCCCCTCCCGAAACCATACACCTCGCCCCCAACACTGCACTCCCACTCCGCCCCACCCCACCCCAACAGCCCCTCCCATCCCTTGACCCCCCACAACTGCACCCCACCTCCTGCACCCCCCACATCCATCCCCACCCCCGACCCAGTTTTTGCATTTCTATCTTTCTAATGGTCCACATATTATGTGTATATTTGTTTACTCGTAGACCAATTTGCCCACATTCGTTCATATTGATAAACATTATAAAAAATACATAAGAAAATAATAATAAAAAAAATAATCGTATAGGATCTGAAATAAAAACATAAAATTAAAAAAAAATCTGTGCGTCTCGGGACGTGCGACAGAAGTGATAACTTTCACCAACCAAGTATTTTTTAGGAAGACAATTGCAAGGATAATTGCCAGGAGAAAAGAGAATTGAATATTTAATTTTAATTAGAAGAGTGGGGGGGGGGCAAAGGAATAATTATTAATATATTTAATGTTTCTGGATTTAAAATTAATTGTCTTTCAGCTTAATTCAATTATACATATTTCAAATTTGCCGCGCCGCAATTATCTAATAAATTTTATTTATTAAATACATAGCTATATATAATATATTCAATTATTTCCACACTTATAATAAAGTCTAATTCAAAAATATTCATTTTAGTAAAAGTAAAAAGCAAGGGTTTTTTAAAATAGTTCTTTGGTCCAGTTGTAGAGTCTTGACTCAGATGCAAGAGGTCTCAGGTTCTAATACGACATCCGCCGAATCATTTTTTTTTATTGAGATTTTCATCTATCAATAATTACTTTAATTAAGAAAAAATCAATTAAGATGAATTTTGATGAGGTCAGACCTAGCCAGATCGTTTTTTCATCCTCAAAACTTGTTAATAGATTTTGTTTCATCAAAATCGGTAGGGCCGTTTTCAAAATAGAACCAAGATACAAATATATAAATAAATATACAATTTTTGCTCGTTTAATAAGAGTAGATATGTGTTAGCTACGTCTCTGATATATTGAAATTATAAATATTAATTTATTATTTATTTTATTCCTAAAATAATTCTATTTTAGACCTTTATACTGGAAACAAGAACAATCATCGACCTATAAATTTTAATTAAAAAAATAGAATTCTCGATTTGATTTTTTTAAGGTAGCCAGATAGAGTTGTGTAGTAATTTTTAACCGACTTTAAAAAAGGAGGATGTTCTCAATTCGCGTATTTTTTTTGTGTCTATGTTACTTGATATCTTCGCCAATTGTGAACCAATTTTGATGATTATTTTTGTATTGGGTTCAGTATAGTATCCGATTGGTCCCTTTTTTTTCATTGGTATTGGATCTTCTTTGCTATGTATGTTCAGGCATAACTTCTTTGTTTATTAACCGATTTTAATGATTCTTTCTGCGTTTGGATCAGTATACTTCCAAGATAGACAAGATACCTAATTATTTATTTGTTTTATGTATTTTCAGCGAGAACTTTTTGACACGTGGACCGATTTTGATGATTCTTTTATTGTCTCCTTTAATATATAAAAATTCTGCTACTCTCGGCACAAAAACTTTCAATTTTGATTCTTTTTTTATTGGAAAGAGGGGTGGTCCCATATTAATTTGGTCAAGTTCTGATGAAATGATAAATGATGAAATAAAATAACGTAAATCTGCAATTCTTATGAGCAAATAATCGAAATTATAATAAATAAAATCTTTTATTAAAAAAAACAATCTTAAAACGTCCATTTAAAACCCGCATACGTTTCGAGAGAATTTCTCTATTTATTAATTGAATTTTATTATCATTTTCTGATATTCATTCGCCCGACGGTTTCTCTTACGAGATGCATGCAAGGTATTATATTAAGTCACTATTAATAACATCACTAAAAAGAGAAAAATAAAAATAATTTTTATAAAAAAAACCGACTCCAAAAAAATTAAATGCAACAAATAAAATAATAAGAACTCAAAAATCAAATAAAATTCACTAAAAGGTATAAAATAATTATCTAATTTAGTTACAACTAAACGATGAAATATTTACATGAAATCACTTTTTCAAGTCGGTGCTAAACAAACTATGTATATAAGCGAGCGTACCCGCCAAGCGTAGTAAGTAAGATCCGTCGAGTGCTATTCATAAAATGTATATGTTTGGCACCGACTTCAAAAAGTGATTTCATGTTAATATTTCATCGTTTAGTTTTTACTCAATTAGATAATTATTTTATACCTTTTAGTTTATTTTATTTGATTTTTGAGTTATTATTATTTTATTTGTGGCATTTAATTTTTTTCAAGTCGGTTTTATTTTTTTTATAAAAATTATTTAGTTTTTTGTTGACATTTTTGGAACGGCTGTAACGATTTTGAAAACATTTTTAATGACTAAAAGGCCACAAAGTCTAAAATAAAGCTTTTCATGAAAATGCAATAAATTTGATTTACCCAAGATATAATTATTTTTTTTTCAAAATGCTACTACAATAAGGTGATTGATTTTTCTAAAATTGCTATATTTATTTCTCTTTGCTCATGTTCTTGGTTTTCTTTAACTATAAGACCTCAATGCAAAATTTCGAACACTGCCGGCCAAAAAAAAAACGTAACACTTAGATTTTTTAAAATAACTAATAAAATGTATTTTTAATGCTATCAAATTGAATAAACTTTTAATATGATATATTTTTAACGTTTCTTAATAAGTGTAACATAAATTTAAAACATTTTATTTAAATATTACAATTTATTTAAATGAAATAAAAGAGGATAATTTGATTTTTATCGATTTTTGTTGAAATCTAATATCCTTATTAGAATATTTCAATGCCTGTTTTTCTTTTGATAATGTGCTTGAAATCCATTATTTGAGTGTCTTTTCGACTAAACACAGCAAAATTATGCTCGTTTTTTCTGTTTTATTTTCGCAATTTTGTTTACTTACTTTCTACATATTCCAGCTTCCACTCCCCCATTTTCTTGCCCCAAACACCTTAAAATAATAAAAATATATAGTAACAGAATTCACATTCGGATTCAGGAGGTCATTTTAGATTATAGTCAGAAGGAATGGTGTCAGTTAAAGAATTTTTAGCAAATTTTGTCAGTCTAATACAGGCATGTCAAAAATATGATATTACGGGCCACATGATCTATTTTGTATTAATTTGGGGGCCGCATGTTTTCAACGTTCAAAAAATTAATAAAACCGATTTTTAGAATGATTAATTGATTATATTATGTATTTATTAGACTCTATGCCAACATCAATACATTATATTATAAATATAATATCTCATGTCATTTTTTAAACTAACAATATTTTACACTTTATTGTATATTATCCAATTCTTTAGATCCTATCGACTTACCATTCAAATTAGAGTCTATATACGTCCGCTTTTAGCATGATGCAGTTGTATGGTAAGTCGTTGGGCTCTAAAGAATGATTTGGAAATAGGATATGATAAAACTTTTAAACTCTCACCTAGATTCAGATGTCAAGGAATGCACTTTTTTTTATTTAAAATTGACCTTGTACGTTAGAACATTTGGTCAGTGATACATAAAATACATATTTTTACAAAATTTTATATAATTATAATGTTAATTAGGTACATAAGATTTACAAGCTAAAAATAAGAAACATACATTATTTTAAGTATTTTTTTTCAAATTACATTTCTACTGTTTATGCAATTAAACACAATTATGTTAAATTAGAATAAATATAATTAATTAATTTTTCCCAAAGAAATTATGTATCTAACAATATATCGACTTAAGTCATCGTTGCGGTTTAAATAAGAAAGAACAATTGTCATATTTGTTGGAAGTTCTACTTTTCTTTGGATTGTTGTATAAAAGCGTTCAATTTTGTTGACATTGTTTGCGCATCCCAAGTAAAAGTGGTTGATATCCCCAATCGTGGATCCATCACAAGAACAAAAAGGATTCTCTCGAAGACCTATTCTGTACATATGAGCTGGGGTGGTAGCATGGCCTATTCTCAGTCTAATTAGTTGAACAGTTATTTTTCTAAACAACTTGATGTCATCCAACCATGGTCTTTTTGGTATATTAGGCTGTATGTTGTATAGATGCTTGCTTTTATTTAGAGCTGTATTCTTCCAGAAAGACTGCCATTCTGTATTTGTTTCATTTTTTAATAATGAAGGAATGCACTTTAAAAGTAGCTAAAAGACACCTTTGGTATCTATCGGAAACAAATGTTGGATCTCTTATTTCTCATTTCAGTCTCATTTGAAGTTTAGTTTGATTTCAGAATAAAAATGATTAACATTGAAAATCTTGATTTTTTTAAAACACATTTTACGATATAAAATACATATAATATTTAACATAAATTTAAATCATTTTATTTAAAGATTACAATTTACTTAAATGAAATAAAAACCGATAATTTGATATTTATCGATTTTTGGTGAAATCTAATATCCTTATTTTAATCTTTCAATTCCTGTTTTTCTTTTGAAAATGTGCTTGAAATCCATTATTTGAGTGTCTTTTCGACTAATCACATCCAAATTATGCTCGTTTTTTCTGTTTTATTTACGCAATTTTTTTAATTATTTTCTACATATTCCAGCTTCCAGTCCCCAATTTTCCTGCCCCAAACACCTCAAAATAATAAAAATATATAGCAACAGAAGTCAGGTGCTCATTTTACATAATAATCAGAAGGAATGGTGTCAGTTATAGAATTTTTTTGAAGAGCAGTGCATATTAATTACTATTAAATGTGTTCAACCTCTAAATATATTATCCAATCATTATTGTAATTTTTGTTTGATAAAATTTTTATATTAATAGGAATCAGAACATAAGCAAAGTCTACATAAATTTTAAATTATGTCCATCGTTTAAATTATTAAAGTTGTTATAAGAAAATAAGGACTATATTTTTTATGCAGATAATTTATATCTTATTCCTAACGTTTCATCAACTTTGTTGACTTCTTCAGGGCTCATAAAGTTAACTTCCCTGCATATTTGTCATTTTTATAATTATTCTTTCTTAGTAAACATAACAAGGCAAGTCATCAACATCAATAAGATTTAATTTTTTTTTTAATTTTTTCAATCTCATTTGAGCTCTGAAGAAGTCAACAAAGTTGACGAAACGTTGAAATATAAATATAAATTATCTGCATAAAAATTATAGTTCTTATTTCCTTATAAAAACTTTAATAAATTTTAAATTTTAATTTTTACCATACAAAAATGAATCACCCTATATATACTACATATTACATATGTGACCTTGTCCGAGAAAAGGGACCTAGTGTGTCAAAAAACGGGTTTGGACTTAAGAGTGGATTCTGTTACCTAAAAGGGTGTAGAATAAGATGAAATGAGTTAGATTTCTGATAAAAATTTATTTGCCCCATAAAAACGTACAAAACGAATTTGGGAAAATCGATAAAAATGAGAAAAACATTAGAATTTTATTTTTTTTGATTTTTTGGTTTTAAATTGTTTTTTTCCTCAGTGTTGTCGATGAAATTCCAAATGGCTCAAATGGACTAAATCTTGTTCTGGTTTACTTAATTCTTGGAAAAATTGCCGGCTTTGTATATCAAGATTTTCTGGAATTATCTTATTACATTCTTTCGAACATGATTCGGATTTTTCTTCGTACATCAAATCGATGTTCATCGACTCTTGTATATCTTCAACGGATTCATCCAATTCGGATATAATATTGGATTCGGAAACATCATGCAAAAACTTTGATTTTCAGTTAGTCCCGAAGTATTAGCACCGACACTTTCAGATAAAGTCATATCGATCTCATCATCGCCATAAACCGAGTCTAGTCTTTTTATCATCAAAACTGTCAGAAATATCCATTTTTATAAAAATTACTTCAAATTAACATCAGCTTAGTAACAAAATTACAAAAGAACCAAAATTGCGAAACAACTTTTGAGATATTGATAACACTCGTTATACAGTTGGCACAAGACTGAAGCGTCACTTTATTCTTTTCCTTTCTTATAGTTATTTTTACAAAAATACGTCACCACATAGGCATGACGTCACCAAAGTCGGCACCCAATCATAACTAACCATACCAAATCGCATCTCCCAACTGAAGGTGTGTTCAAAGTGATAATGCGTTATGAAACTTTAATTGCGTTTTTCTCAAAACTTCATTTTCACACCCTAGGTCCCTTTTCTCGGAGAAGGTCACATATATTAAAAAAAATAATAATTAAAGTTGTTAAAAATGGATTCTCTAATGAAAACTCGTCCCTTGTTTGGAAACCACCTTTTTCTTTTAACAATCCATGATAAAATCTTATTTTTGATAATTTCTTTATTTTATTCTGATTGTATATTCCCCCCCCCCCACCGACATACTAATTATTGTTCATAAATTCATTTTATTTTCGGCGAAACAGATTTAACCCAGAAGCCCTGTTTATGACTCTATAACAATTTGTAATCGTTTTTTTAAATATATAATAAGACCACGATAAACATCAATATCTATAAATCCGAGATTTAATAAGGGGTGAATTTTTAACAAGAATATTTAGGCATGAACAAATAAGTCTCTTTGTTGACAAGGGGTGGCTGGCGGAAGTGTGCTTGCTCTTGGAAAACGCAATCTGACCTCTTTTCTTGATATATCCAAGTACTACAAGTTTAGATTCAAATTTCTAACGATAAGAATAAAAATAATTTTTATAAATATTTAATAAAACCGACTTCAAAAAAATTAAATACAACAAATAAAATGCACTAAAAGGTATAAAATAATTAAAAACTATTTATATCAAGGAGATATTTTAATTACTACCTTTATCAATAGTATTCTATTGTTGGTTTAAATACACACACACACACACACACATCGACAGAGACATTTAGTCAATGATCAAAATAAATATTAAATAAAAAGAGATCGAAATTTATCATTTTTAATTTGAATTTATATTTGAGTTTCACTCTTTTATATACCCTGTGGTCGAAAATGACAAATTTTCATTTGAAAAAAGTAAAAATTTTATTAGGGTCTTCGAATGGATGGCTCTTACAACTCTCATCTCAGTTGCAGTGGTTAATATGATAATGGATGTTTGTTTTTGAAAATGGATATGAGGCTTGGATGTGAGGTGACGTGGGCTTGCTCTTATAGCAAGGGGTTTGCTTATATACTAATTTCCTTAAGGGTGGTTGGTGTACTCAGGGTAGTCGCTTCCTCAATGCTTATAATCTGAAATGATTGAATTTAAAATAAACTACTTTACTGAATTTAAGTTATAAAATGAATTTAAATCAAAAAATGCAAATTAAACAAAAAGGATGGATCCGTGGGTTTTCAACAATAATAAAGTTTTTTTTAGAGATTTATTAAATTTAAATATGCGAATTTATTTTTTTGGTTTATCAATAATTGAAGTGAACAGTTTAAATGGGTTGTTTAAGAATTTATATGTGGCGATATTACATTCCTCGTGGACCGAAGGTATGGGATTATTCTTCTTTCCGTCGCCTGGGCTCCGATTGTACTTCAGGCACCAATCTTGGGATTTTTAGGTGTGCCTGTTTGGAATCCTCGGCGTCTGGCAGGTTCGGTGTGATGAAGTTCCTTTTATCCCGTTTGCTTGGAGTGATATTTCAGGAGGCTCAAAAGTGATGATTTTAGTGAGCTCTGTGTAATATAGAATCTAGTATGGATGCCTCTCTCTCTAAAGATTAAGTTAGAGAGTTTAGTGTAGGAATGCCGTAATATGAATGTTTAGCGTTGAATGCCAAGTATAGAAGGCTATAAGATGAATTCAGTTGAGAAAGATGTAGTGTATAGAATGTCTAGAGTAGAATGCTATCATCTGAATGTTTAGCGTTGAATGTTTAGTATAGGAATGTTAAGTATAGAATGCCTCTCTCGAATCCTTTTGTTTTTGTCACAAATTCTTACTTCCCCCATCCATCCGGCTCAATTTCAAGTATTGATTTCTTTTTTTAAATTAAAATTATAAGTTGTCATTAGTTTTCCACTGAAATTTAAAAGGCTTTAGATAATTCTCATAGACTCATTTAAAACATATATCAATCATTCTCTCAATTTCTATTTAAATTCTGGTTTGAAGTTATTTTTAATGTGAAATTTGCTAAATAATTTATATATATATATATAGACTAACCTATTTTAAAAGAATTTATTATCAAATTATTTAATTAATAATTTATATTTAAATAAAAATTTTATAAAAACTAAAAATGAATAAAATATTATTTCGACCCTCTTGTACTAATTTATCCTTTTGCAATTTCATTATTGGATATACCCCTGGGTATATTGTACAGTTGTCCGGAGAAGCTGCTTTGTAACGGTTGTGTCTGCCCTGGACTCAGCCCCATATGTTATTATCGGACGAACACAGGTCTTATACCATATATCCTAATTTTACTTTCGGCAGACATAAACTTATTTTTCCAGACTAGATTGGATAGACAGCCCGAAGTTTTTGCTCCTTTGATGACTTGCGAAGTTATTTCTTCCTTAAGGTTTCGTCTGCTAGAAATCTGAACTCCCAGATAGTTAAAGTTTGGGACTTGTTCTATTGGACTGTTGTTGATGACTAAGTTACACCTAAGGGAAGCTTTTGCAATCGCCATGCATTTTGTCTTGGTGGTAGAGACTTGCATGTTAAGCCGATCGGAATTTTCAGAGAATTTGTCCAGGGAATTTGAAGGTCCTCTTGTTATAATATGATTAGGGTGAGGGCGCCAATTGTTATAATATACTAGGGGTGAGGGGTGTAATGATTTATAACAAGATGTATTATTTAATACACAGTTTATTCAGCATAAGTACAGAGGCACGGTGTGACAGGGATCTCGGTCATAAATCAATCCGCCCCCTGATTATTGACGTGATTCCTCACTTAAGTATAATTATAATCAGGTCAAGTCAACTAAAGTATCAAGGATGTTTCATTGCTTCCCGCAGGT
>JALMQS010000236.1:82176-189381 GCA_024734495.1 Forficula auricularia
ACTAACCACTGGGCTAGTTCTAAAAGCCCCCGTGAAATTCGAATACCCATGTTATGTATAGAGTCAAGTTTTTAAGAAGACTATCATTAGCTGACGAATAAATGGGAGAAGCATAATCTATTTTGCTTCTTATTATAGCCCTGTAAACCCTCAGGAGGGCAGAAGGATCTGCTCCCACTGAGAGCCCACTAGGACTTTGAGAAGGTTCATCGACTTAAGACATTTCAACCTAAGTTGCTCGACATGATTCTTCAGTTCATTTTTTTGTCAAAGATTAGACCTAAAAATTTGACCTGATCCTGGTAGACAAGGTAGACATTTTATTTTTAATTGAATTAATCAATTAAAATTCTGTTAATTAATTAATTCTGTTTATTATTCTTTTAGCTGTTAGGTAAATAGAAAATTGGCTGATAAATTTACAACTATTTGTCAATATTTTATTAAATTATTTTTGTCTCTTTTGGACAGAGGAGTTTTGTAACTCGTCCTTTCATTTAGAGATAAGAAAAACAAGGGTTGGATTTGAAATTGAGGCAGAAATAAGGATATCTCTGCGTTGCTAAGGTAAACATTTGTTTATTTTCAAAAAAAATTTTTTTATTTTTAGATATGGTTGAAATATATAGTGATTCAAAAATTGAGACTAGGAGTATGGGTGTTGGAACCAGTGATAGATTTTTTCCGAAGATGATAGTTTAGAAAGGATGAAAGAGAAAATTGATATTTTGGAGAAGGAATTGGTTCAGGTTCGAGAAGAGTTAGATACTATTAGAAATGTTATTGGCCAAGGCCAGATTAATTCGGTCTGTCAAGAGAGAGATATTTTACTAGATAATTCAGGGGTTAGAGAAATTGATAATAGAGTTTAATTCTAGGAGATGGTTATTTAAATATTCGGCATCTTATACTGCATCCCGGGGGTTTAGTTCATGGTGTTTCCCCGGTATAAGATTTGAACAGTTGGAAAATATGGTAGAGAGGTATGTAGGGGCTAGAAAGGATTTAGTTTTTATTCATGTAGGCACGCATAATATCTATGATATTACTGCTGAGGTATTCCGTTTAAAATTTGATAGATTAGTTATTTCTCTTAGAAATAAATTTCAGGGAGCAAAATTAATATTTAGTGGTATAATTTATAGAAGGGATGTAGATTTTAGAAGGATTAATTGGGCAAATCATATTTTAGAAAGTGTCTGTTTCAAGTATGGTTGTAAGTTTATAAATTCAAATAGTTATTTAGATTATAAAGATTTAGGCAAGAATGGTATTAATTTAAATAGGTCTGGTTCCTACAAGTTAGGGAAGGTGTGTATTGATAGTATACTGGAATATCAAAAAAACTAAATGGAGGGGGTAAGAGGACAATTTTCAGAAATAGAAATCAGAGATTTAAGTTGTTAATAATAAATTGTAGAAGTATCTTGAATAAAATTCTAAATTTTGGACAACATGTGGATTTAATTAATCCAGATGTTATTGTTGGTACAGAATCTTGGCTTAGGGAGGAGATTTCGAATAATGAGGTATTTCCTAAGGGTTATATAGTTTATAGAAGGGATAGGCAGTCTGGTAGAGGGGGTGGTGTCTTTATAGCAGTCAAGGATTCGCTTCCAAGTAGTTTAAATTTTTTAGATTTACAAGAGGAGATGTTAGGGGTGAATGTGAAATTTGGACGTATAAGTAGGGTGATTGTTGGGTTATATAGATCTCCTAGTCAGGACTTCAAAATTTTAGAAAACTTAGATAATTTTTTAAATTGTACATCTATGCGAAGTAAGGATATTTTAGTTTGTGGAGATTTAAATTTGCCTAATGTAAATTGGTCATCTGCGACAAATAGTAATTCTCTTGCTCAAATTTTGGTTGATGATATTTTCAAAAGTAGAAATTTTATCCAAATTGTTAGGGAGGGGACTAGGAAGAGGTCCAGTGGGCAAGCGTCTGTCCTCGATGTCTGTTTAACCAACTTTGATAGTGATAATATGAGAGTCACTATTGAAGATGGAATTAGTGATCATTATTCTGTGGTAATAGAATATTTGGGATCAGTTAGTCAGTCTCTAACCTTCGAAAAGAAGCATTGGCTGTATAGATTAGGAGATAAAATGGGATTTAATAATTTTTTGGAATCTAAATTTTTAGAATGGTCTGTAATTCGGGATGTAGATCAGCAATGGGATGGGCTTATGAATCTTTTGGAAGAAGGAAAATATAAATTTATTCCCTCTAAATTAGTTAAAGTGGGTAACGATCCTGTTTACTATGATAGAACCATTAAGAATTTAAAACGGAAATGTAGGATAGCATATTCTAATAGGAATAAGTCTTCGAATCATAAAAGAAAATTCCGAGAGCTAAATAGGCTGTTAATTGAAAAAAGAATTTGGCTAGAGTTAATTATTTGAATAATTATATAGATAGGAATAGTAGTAATAGAAATTGGTTTAATGTTTATTCGTTTCTTAAGGAATTAAATGTTTCGGCAAATGTCCCTGCGCTTTTAGGGGATGATGGTGAATTGGTTGAGGATAATGTGTTGAAGGCAAATTTATTAAATAGACAGTATTCGTCCGTTTTTGTAGCTCTAGAGGAGGGTGAGTTAGTTGATGGAGGTTCTAGTGATAGTCAGATGGAGGATTTAGTCATTTTGGAATCGGATGTAGCATTAGGTATTAAGAGGTTAAAACCAGGAAAGGCCTCGGGGGAGGATGAAATTAATAGTGATCTCTTGAAATTTGTAGTGGATAGTATTTCAAAATTTTTATGTTTACTTTTTAATAGATGTTTGGATGAGGGAACTATGCCTATTGGTTGGAAAAGAGCGTTAGTTATTCCTGTTTATAAAGGGGGAGATAAGAGCTTAGCTTGTAATTATAGGCCAGTGAGTTTAACAAGTCTGGTGGGCAAAATTTTAGAGAGGTTGGTAGACTCTCATATCCGCTCGTATTTGGAAGGGCAAGGATGGTTCTATCATAGGCAACATGGTTTTAGAAAAAATTATTCCTGTAATTCTCAATTAGTTTCTTTTATTCAGGAATTACAGGAAGCTTTAGATAAAAGTCAGTGTGTAGATGCAGTATTTTTGGACTTTGCCAAGGCTTTCGATAAAGTCAGTCATAAAATTATTTTAGAAAAATTAAACTCGTCAGGGTTGTCTGTTAAGTTAATTAAATTTATTCGGTGTTTTCTTAGGGATAGAACTCAAATTGTAAAAGTGGGTAATGGTCTGTCTGATAGAGTAGATGTCACGTCTGGGGTGATTCAAGGTAGTGTTCTGGGTCCTCTTCTTTTTCTTATATATGTAAATGATTTGCCTTCTATCGTGCAATCATCTATTAGGCTTTTCGCGGATGATTGTGTCGTATATAGAGTAATTGATAATGATTGTGATAGCCTTACTTTACAGAATGACCTGGATCAAATTGAAGGATGGTGTAGATCCAATTCAATGGAACTAAACCATTCCAAGTCAAATTTGGTTAGATTTAGTACTAGAAATCTGGTTAGTCCTCAAAATTATTACATTGGTGGAAATATTATCAATGAATCTAAATTTTATAAATATTTAGGCATACATATTCAGGCAAATTTAAAGTGGGATATGCATATTAGTTATATAGTCAATAAGGCTTATAGGAAATTGGGGATGTTTGGTAGAATTTTGAAGGGTACATCTAGAGAAGTTAAGTCAAAAGTTTATTTAACTTATGTAAGACCTAATTTAGAGTATTGTTCTGTGGTTTGGGACAAACATCCACAACGATTAGAGAGAAAAATTGATATGGTACAAAGGAGGGCGGCTAGATTTGTTTTTGGTAAATTTGATAGGTTTAGTAGTGTCACTTCAATGATTAATGAATTAGGATGGTCTAGCTTATTGGAGAGAAGGGAATGGGCTAAATTGAAAGTGATTTTCAAAGCCTATGAGGGTTTTAGGAGTTGGGAGGAAATAACGAATAGATTTCAGGAACCAAATTATTTAGGTAGAGCTGATCATAGAAAAAAGATTCGTAAGCCAAGATTCTTGAAAAATATCGGTTTACATTCAATTGTAGGATCTGGCATTGATTTGTGGAACAATCTGTCTGTTACTACTTGGGATTATAGTCCTCTGCCCCCTATGATTAAATCAATTATAAAGTTTGTCAAGTCCTAATGTCCTAGAGTTGTGCAAAATTTTATTTAGTTCTCACAAGCAGAGATTAGGTGAGGTAGAGAAAGGTCATACCATCCTTGTTAAGGTTTTGACCAGGTTTCCTTAACAACTTATGGCAAATGCCGGGATGGCTAATGCGTCGCTTGCTCCTGGTATCGGGTTTTTGCGCGGAATTTTTAAATTACTTTTTGTTTTTTGATGGAAATCTATGGTCATGTTATTTATTAATGAGCATACATTTCTATTTTTTTTATTTTTTATTTTATTTTTTTTTTTACTTGTTTATTATTTTTTAAATTGTTGTAATTAATTTGTATTGATGTTTATTAATGTATTGTAGCTAGATTGTATTGATGTTTGGAGGACCTAGCCACCGAGGACTTGTGCCTCTAAGCAGGTCGAGGAATAAAGATTTATTTATTATTTATTATTGAATATAATATATATTTTTAAATCTCTTATAAAAAATACATTTTTAAACCACTCCAAAAAAGGTGAAGTGATACAAAGGGTCCCCCTGACCTCTCATCTTGGGATTTTTTTTAGGAAAATAAACTTTTACTTTTAAAGAAATTATAATTTATTCTAATATTATTTTATATACAGAGCTCGAATATATTATTTATTTTTATATCTCTCGTAAAAAACAAATTTTTGAACCACTCCAAAAAAGGTGAACTGATACAAAGGGTCCTCCCTTACCTCTCATGTTGGGATTTTTTAAGAAAATAAAGTTTTACTTAATTAACAGGAATAGCAGGGAATTGGACAAAAATTAAAAACAGAGTCTTTATTGAATGGGCCAGACGTTTCGTCGATTAATTTCGACTTCCTCAAAATTCTTAAAAATGGTTTCTTAAAGAAATCCGAAGATGAGGGGTAAGGGGGGGCCCTTTGTATCCCTTCAGCTTTTTTGGAGTGGTTTAAAAATTTATTTTTTAAAGAGAGATATAAAAATAAATCTTATATTCGAGCTCTGTATATAACATGCTATTAGAATAAATTAAAATTTCTTTTAAAGTAAAACTTTACTTTTTTAAAAAAATCCGATGATGCGTAACCAAGGGGGCGCGAAGCGGTGCGACCCACACCCCATCCGCCCCCTATCTTTAGCGCCCACTCGCTCTCACTATTTAAATTTAACCAAAATCAAAATGGAACAATCAAGAAACTTATGAAATTGAAGGAGACAATAAAAGAGTGTCTTCTGCTAGAATTATAAATTTTGTTTATTTATAACGAGACTATAGTTTCGAGGGCTTTGCCCTCTTCATCAGTCTATTACAATGAATTCACAGGAATTAATTTATGAATGAAAGGTTAAAATCTTTCATGTGGTTAGGTTAAGAAATTGTTCAGGGTGGGCAAGTTAAGAATTGAAATTTATACTTGTTTTATTTTGGCTGTAGATGGCGTTCATGAAGTTTTTATTTTTAAAAATAAAGCTTTCGGGAATTTCTATTTTCCGATTTAAGAATTTTTTTGGTGAATTTATTGTATGATTTTAAAATTTCTAACGATTCGAAAATACTAATTTTTAAGGGATCTAATTCTGATCTAATTAATTTAAAATTTGATTCATCTGGGAAACAATGTTTCTCGGAGATTAAATGGTCTGCATATGCACTATGCCCCAAACCCCTTTAAAAAGTCTTTTGTGTTCCGAAATGCGTGTGTTTAAATTTCGTTCTGTTTTTCTTATATAGGTCGAATCACATTCTCCACATGTTATGGAATAGACAACTTTTTTGTCCATTTTTTGAATTTTGTCTCTCTTATTATTGCTAATATCAGATCCCAATGTTCTAGAGGATTTGAAAATAGTTTCATATCCTAAAGTTTTGAATTTTAATTTTAAAGTTTCCGAAATTTTTCCATAGTATGGGATTATTAATTATTTATTATTGACTCCTCCAATATATAAAAATTCTGCTACTCTGAGAAAAAAACTTTCAATTTAAACTTATGAAAATTATATTTTTTTATTACGATCATCGCCCTCTGAGCAGTTTTTCCCCTCCCGCCTCAAAAGCCTGGCTACGCCACTGAATATGAAACTTATTTTGCTAACATGCGTGAATAAAATGATATTAAATACAATAATTTTTTTTTAAGATAAACTTATTTTAATTTGTTGATAGGTTAATAATTTTTTACTTTCACATTTATATTCAAATAATATAAATGGGGACGTATTGCGATGTGGCCAATCTGGGTCCTGACTCTTTGAGGCCTCAAAGATGAATCAACTGATGCGTTCACCACCCGACTTTCACATTTTCATTTATTTGAAGTCATCGCGTCACTACTAGTTTACACCCACTTCCTTTATTTCGTTTTTTTTTCTATTAAACGGCTCTAATGAATTTTTTAAAATTAGTGTATTTATCAAGTATCATGAGTTAATAGTTGTGTCAAATTTTAAATCCAATTATGAATTAAAGTAAGGGGTTGTAATTTGGAGTTTCGTAAAATAAATATTTTAATCGTTCATATCTCGTCATCGGAAAGTCGCAGAGCCTTGAAATTTTTAGAGGCTACAAGAAGTATAACAAGATCTTGGCTAAAATAGAAAAACAGGAAGTTGATGTATACGTACGTAAGAATGCCCCCCCCCCTCCCCTCCGTTTCGCAATCATAAGTCTCAGAGATACGAAATTCGTAACTTAATCTTGATATAGGCTATAAGGCAGGGGTGGGCAACTTCTTTTATCAACGGGGCAATTTCAATTTTCATATCACGACGCTGGGCCAGCACATAATAAATGGTTTAACAAAAATTCATTATTTCTAAAATATTCAAATTAATAATATGTTAAAAAATAGAAATAATAATTTAATTTTAATTGATCACATAAATTATTTGAAATATAATATCAGCAGTACGTCTCAAAAGAGAGACTAATTTTTTCAAATGTTTTTACTTTATCCAATGCGAAGCTTGGGGAAAGTATTATAGTTTTATCAGGAGTTAATAATTCAGCAATATCTAACAAGCATTCCTTAAAAAATTCTCCTTCAGAAAATGGTTTGCATTGCTTCGCAACTTTTATGTGCAATAATATAATGTAAATAGCTTTTTTTTGTCAAAGCTTAATCTGTCTTTGACAGGCTTATGAAAGTATTTTGTTTAGTTAAACCACTTTTTAATTTTTCTGCTACAATTTTCATTTGTTCTGCTGAAAATAGCTAGTATTGGTTGAAATGTTTTGTTGAAAAATCATTTTAAATCATATTCTTTTAAAACTGCAATAGTTTCGTTACAGACCAAACTATGGTTTTATCTTGGATATTTGAAATTCAATATTTAAAGGTCCAATCATCATTAAAAATGAAGCCTTCGCTATCAATCCCGTAAACATCACTGATACTTTAATATCCAATTAAAATCAATATTTATGAAAAGATTGGACAATATCCAATCGGTCGAAGTATTAAGTTCCCCTCAAAAATTTTCAAATTTTTTTTTCTTTAATCTTATTTAAAAATATCTGATTTAAACTTGGAGAAAAATAGTTTGTTTTTTTACCTTTTTTTGTGTCAAGATTCCGATATCCACAATAATTCAAGAAGAGAATCTTTTAAAACTGAGAGCTGATTCAATTTTGTGCTTCAGTTTCAGAACGACAGGTTGAAGAATATCGGAAAAGTGTGAACCTTTATTTAAGTGATCTTGACATTTTTAGGTAACAAGCTGAAATTTGCCAGAAAAATTTGCATATCAGCATTCTCCAAGATGGAAGAAATTTTATTAGATATTACTAGTTTAGGAAGGAGACAATAAAAGACTGTGTCTTCTGTTGGAATTATAAATTTTAGTTTATAACGAGACTATAGTTTCGAAGGCTTTGCCCTCTTCATCAGTCTATTACAATTGATTCATAGAAATTAATGTATAAATCCATTCATACATTAATTCCTGTGAATCAATTGTAATAGAAAATAGATTGATGAAGTGGGCAAAGCCCTCGAAACTATAGTCTCGTTATAAATAAAATTTATAATTCCAGTAGAGGACACACTCTTTTATTGTCTCCTTCAATATATAAAAATTCTGCTACCCTCGGCAAAAACTTTCAATTTATTACTAGTTTAAGTACGATCAATGAAGATGAGAAAGAGGAAAATTGGAACACATAGTTGAATTTAACAATATGTATAAAATCAGTAAATGTATTCAAAAAATTACCTTTTTCCAATGTATTAAAAGAAAGTATCGAAGCCCCATTCGGGCATTATATATAAAATTAAGGTTTTGTCTGTACATTGCTCCAAATCACCAAATTTTGGTTGCACACGTTTCAAGCAAAGCTATGAACGAAAACACTCTCAACAAAATTCCTGTTTGTATGTCTGTCTGTATGTTTTAGTGGTTTCCGCGTAAAGTTGCTCACGATTCACCTAAAAAAGGCTGAAGGGATTATTATGAAATTTCATATTTGCTATAGATCTCTTTCTAACTTACGTTTTTAGCTATAAAACGTTTTGAGGGGTGGAGTGGAGGTACAGGTTACGGTTCAGGGGTCAGTGGTGTGGTACGGTGGTGGTGTGGGGGCGGGTTCGGAGGTCTGGGGTTGGGGGCTGGGGGTTCGGGGGTGGGGGTCCAGGGGGCGTGCTCCTTGGCTAGTAAGATGGCCGCCGAAGGCGGGCCTTGCAGCTAGTGTACTATAAATTTGAACCAAAAATTATTGTAAGTAAAAATTGTGGCAAGTGAAAGTTCTGGGATGTGCAAATAAACACAGAATATTTAAAATTTTGGGTTGTTTGAAACAAATCTCGGTTAGAAGTATGATACGAATGATGAATATTAGTATTTTAATTGCTATTGTGTTTAATTCAAATTTCATTAAATACATACGTAAAATATTACATTTCAAAGGGAATTATTTGCCAGTTCTGTATGATATAAATAATAATGTAAATAATATTTTGTTTTTAATTTATTGTATAATGTAAAACGTCTTATGAATACTATTATATACTACTATAGTTTAAGTATAAGTGGTGAAAACTATCTAACAGAATGGTGGTATGGTCTATTGACTATTAATACTACTACTCCCGAAAGGACTTTTTTAATAATAGTTACTAGTGGATAAAACTGGCCTAAAATAATTTCGCGTTTTTTAAGTAGCATGACATGTAGGTATATTTTATTAAATAATGAAAAAACAAAAATTCACTTTGAAAAATAAATGAAAATTTTTTCTAAAAAATCGATGAAATATTAATTATATATACCAAGAAAAATATTTTGTTGATGCCTTGGTGGTAGTGTTGATGAACTCTTTTGGGTTGGACCAATAAAGGAATTTCCACAGATGATTTCGTTTCAATCAGTTTGATCTTGTAGGCCGAACTGCATTCAAAGATTCTAAAAAAGTTAAAAACCAGTTTTTTAACAATATTAGTTTTCACTTAATTAATTAAAAAAATAAAAGTTTAAATCTTATTTTTGTTTTCTATTTTTTTCATTTAAAATATAACATTTGTATGTTTTAATTTTGGTATAATAAAGTAAAAAGGAAAAAAATTAGTAGCTTTTTTTTTTTTTTTTAAAAAAAGTATTCTCAGTTCGGAGGTAATTTTATAATATTAGTGCCCCTCTATCGACCTTCCTCCAATATTCCTAGCCTTTAATGCCCCTTGTATGAGATTTCAGTCCCTAATTGATTTACAAGCCCTTTTTAATGAAATTTTTAAATATTATACTTTTACATAATAGATTTCTGGCAATTTTCAATTTTTATTAAATTTTAGTATTCATTTTATTATTTTAAATTAGTATTATAGAATTTTATAATTGTCTTAATATTTTTTAATTTTAATGTTTGATAGTTATTAGAGCGAGTTAAGTGAAAGTCACTTGATGTGTAATTTTTCTATCAGAAAAAAGAGCTTGGTTATATCCAATATTATTACTACAATCAAATTATTAATTTTTTATTGCATATCATACTGCATATTTTGTTTTGTTTTTCTGCACATTTTATAGCTTATTTGGGCCATTTTATTCTGTATAAATATTCGGCCTTTGCTTATAACTTATAACTAAGAGCTCGGATTGTGTTGCAATTACATATTTATTTATTTTTGATAACACTTGCTACGCCTGAGGTGATCAGTTATTTATCGGAATCATATCTCCCATACAATGGTTTAAATTTTTACTTTGCATACTTTTGCATAAATTTGCATTTTAAAACCTTTCACTCGTTATTAAGAATGTTTAGAAAATGTATTTTTTAATGAAGATACTAAAATATTACACAGCTTAAAAATTATTACCAAATTCATTTTTATTAAACTTGTTAAAATATTTTTTTATATAAAATATATCTCCTCTGCCTAAAAATTAAAATAATATTTCGTAAATATTTAAATTTTTTTTATATATATTCAAAGTAATTTCATCACTAATGGGATTTTCATGATTGTCTATTTTTCAAAATATTTATTTTTTAGTGTTGCTTCACTATATTCACCGTTAAAGTAATATTTTCTCTTTTTTTAATTAAATGCCACTGAATAAATTTTTATAATTTTTCTAACTAATATAACAAAGAATAATTGCTATATCAATGAGAATTGTTAAGACTCCGCAGACTCCAATAGCGTAATCCGCAGTAATCTCGCGATAAATATATTTTTCAAATAAGCGCGCAAAAAACAATTCTCATTGATATAGCAATTATTCTTTGGTATATTAGTTATAAAAATTATAAAAATTTATTCAAGATCATTATTTCAAGTTGCGCTATTGAATCAAATGTAGAAAAAATTTGATTAATTTATGGCAAGCATCTAACATACATGCTAATACCGAGCGCTGGACTGGGAGATTAAATATATAACATCTGAGGTTTCAAATTCACTTGGAGATCCATCCGAATGTCTAGCGGGCTATACGCGAAATGACGTTGGATTGTAGCTAAGTGGATCACATCTTTTTCTCTCTTGGTCCAGACTTAAGACTCCACAGACTCCAATAGCGTAATCCGCAGTAGTCTCGCGATAAATATCTTTTTCAAATAAGCGCGGTCAAAAACAATTCTCATTGATATAGCAATTATTCTTTGTTATATTAGTTAGAAAAAATATAAAAATTTATTTAAGATCATTGTTTCAAGTTAGAAATATATAAGTTCACATATTATTTTCACTCAATATTTGACAAAAATTCCCTACATTTGATTCGCGATTGAATCAAATGTAGAAAATATTCGATTAAATGCTATTGGTAAAATGAGAAATTCCCTTGAAACGTTTGGAGTTTTAATAAACGTTTGAAGATTGTTTATATATATATATAAATATATATATGTTTATATATATTATAAATTTTTATAACTTTTAAGGAGTTAGGTGTGGGTCTAGGTGAAACATTTTAATATAATAATAAAATTGAGCAAGGTGCGAGGTAGTTTTCAGAGGTTTTTGTGAAACATACCTCGCATCTTGCTCAAGTTTTATTATTATATTAAATTTTTGCTCGTTTAAGATTAGATATATTTTTTATTCTGTATGCTCGGCCGGAGAAATCTGCCGTTCAGTCCGAAGTATTTAATTTATTACAAGAAATGTGTGAAATGACAAATCAGGTTAATCCAAGAAAGAAAGGCATTAAACAAGGAGAAGGCGGGCGTCGCAGCTAGTATTCAAAAGAGGGGTGAACCGCGACCTAAAATCCTGTACACCTACTTCCACTTCCACTTTCATTTCCAAGTAGAAGACAATAGATTATTTAATGAATTCCAAATTAATTATAAATAATTCCAAAGACGATGTACACCTAATTCCAATCGCGGTTCACTCCTCTTATTCAAATGAAACTATTTGTTTTTAAGCTGTTCAAATTAAGATTTATACAGATGACATACAGATAAAAATTTTATAAACACTTGTTTATGCTTAGTTTGCATGAAAGGAAGCAACTAAACTTAAATGTAGGTATATATTTATTTAAAATAATAACAATTCTTTATATATAAAAAAACAATTCCTATAAACCTTTAATGAATGTCCAAACGTTTCGAGAGAAATTGTTTCTTATTCTCTAGAAAATTAGTTACTTTAAGAAAGAAGAATAAATTAATATTTGAATATTTTGAAATCACAGGCAGTAATTTTAAATGTGTATAGTATATGAGTAGTTCAGAAGCTCATCCGATTCCAAGCCCATTTTTCGAAAATGTATACATTTTTGTAAATTCTTAACCAACAAATTAGGTTAATTATTTTTGTACAAAACTCCTGGCTCTGGTTTTCAACAGCAAAGTCTTCATTTCTTCTGAAATTGTTTTCTAATGAATTTGGGAACCATTAAAATAAAAAAAAACATAATTTTTTTGATCGTATGTTTCCTACATTTAATTCAATCGCGAATCAACTGTAGGTGATTTTTGTCAAATATTAAGTGAAAATAATATCAGAACATATATATTTCTAACTTGAAATAATGAGAGTTAATAAATTTATAATTTTCCTATTAATATATCAAAGAAAAATTAACACATTAACTAGTGACAATAGTTTCGATGGCATCGCCTTTAACATCAGATATATATCACAAGATTACTGTTCGAAATTAGTCTACTGAGTCTTAAGATCTTGATACATTGAGAATTTTGAAAAAGATATGATGCCATTTAGCTACAATCCAACGTTATTATTGCATATAGCACGCATGACGCTTTGGATGGATCACCAAATGAATTTGAAATCTGAGATGTTATATATTCAATCTTCCCAGTCCAGAGCGCCCGATTGAATATATAACATCTCAGATTTCAAATTCATTTGGTGATCCATTCAAAGTGTCATGCGGGCTATACGCAATAATGACGTTGGATTGTAGCTAAATGGATCATATCTTTTTCATTCTCTCTTGGTTCAGACTTAAGACTCAGCAGACTCCAATAGCTTCAACCAGCAGTAGTCTCTCGATATATATCTTGTTAAAAGCGTGATCAAAACAATTTCCCGTTAATATGTTAATTTTTCTTTGATATATTAATGGGAAAATTATAAATTTAATAATTTTTTTGGTTTATAGACTTGATTGGATTGGCCTCTGAACAGCTCATAAATGGATGTATAGAGATATATTAAACCTATACTTATATTGGTATAGTTTATTCCTAAATAATATTTGAAAACATTATAAAGAAATACATACGGGCTGAAATCATAACCCTCCTTTTGGCTTCGCCGTAGACGGTTAAAAAGTCTAGCCTTGTAGCCACCATACGCCTGAATATAGGCAACCATTTCGTCACCTCTTCTTGAAATCTGCGTAAAATTTAGGCTCTGTAATATATTTGAGTAATCGAGTTCATCTTGTGGAGTAAATAAAAAGATGCCTGCCTGCCGGGATGGACAAATTATTAAATTCATTATTATTACTATTTATTTATAAAAGAAAATTCAATGTTAATAAACTAAAACCGATCGTTGCTAAACTTTATCCAATGTACTATCTTTTTCTATGGTAAAGTACTTTAAAATATAATTTAACAAAAAATTTTATATGACCTTTTTTGCGGTCCTCGTGGTACATAATTAGAATATTAAATTTCATCAAAATTGGTTTAGTTATTTTCAAAATATTTAGAAATAAACTGCAACGGATCGTTGCTAAACTTTATCCAAATTCATTTGAAATATTAATATGTTTGTTCCTTTATTATTAATCAGATATCACTTGCAATTTGTAGTTCATATTGAAATTAATTCAAAAATAATTCTCATTTAAGAGTCGAGGAATAACCATTCTACATTGGATTTTTGACGTTTCGGTTTTTATTGGTAACCATTGCTGAAGACATAGAGGAATCGACTTAAAATCAAAAATAGCCATCGATTCTCATCTAATACTTGAGGAATAACAATTCTACATTAGGTTTTTGACGTTTCGATTATTATTGGTAACCATTGCTGAAGACATGGAGGAATCGACTTAAAATCAAAAATAACGATCGATTCTTATCTAATACTAGAGAAATAACCTTATTGAATTCCATTTTTGATGTTTTGACTATTAATGGAAACCTCTACTGAAAATGTAGAAGAATCGACTTAAAATCAAAAAGACTAAATTATTTTTTGGTAAACAACTCAAGCTTCAGCAATGGTTACCAATAATAATCGAAACGTCAAAAACCTAATGTAGAATTGTTATTCCTCAAGTATTAGATGAGAATCAATCGCTATTTTTGATTTTAAGTCGATTCCTCTATGTCTTCAGCAATGGTTACCAATAAAAACCGAAACGTCAAAAATCCAATATAGAATGATTATTCCTCAAGTACTAGATGAGAATCAATCGCTATTTTTGGTTTAAAGTTGATTTCTCTATGTCTTCAGGAATGGTTACTAATAAAAACCGAAACGTCAAAAATCCAATATAGAATGGATATTTCTCAAGTATTAGATGAGAATCAATCGCTATTTTTTATTTTAAGTCGATTCCTCCATGTCTTCAGCAATGGTTACTAATAAAAACCGAAACGTCAAAAATCCAATATAGAATGATTATTCCTCAAGTACTAGATGAGAATCAATCGCTATTTTTGGTTTAAAGTCGATTTCTCTATGTCTTCAGCAATGGTTACTAATAAAAACCGAAACGTCAAAAATCCAATATAGAATGATTATTCCTCAAGTACTAGATGAGAATCAATCGCTATTTTTGGTTTAAAATCGATTTCTCTGTCTTCAGCAAAGGTAACGGATAAGAAAACAACGCAGTTGCTATGGTTACTCATAAAAATTCCTCCCAAATTTTTAGCATTTCACAGAGAGAAGCCTATCCATTCTTACTTAAGCAAGGCTAAATGAGCTATATTAAAACTTTCAAATGAATAAATTTTAAAGAATTTAAAAATTAAAAAAGTACCATCTTACTCTAGAGTAAAGTACTTTAAAATATAATTTTACTAAAAACTTTATTTAACCTTTTTTGTGGTCCCCAAGGTACTTAATTAGGATATTAAATTTCATCAAAATTGGTTAAGTCATTTTCAAGATATTTAGAAAAAACTAAAAAAGTACTGAAATAAAGTACTAATGTTTGTGGGCCGATATGTACCAAAAACTAATCAGCGCTTCATTTTGTTAAACTAATGGTAGGTTTTCAATTTCATTTCAATCGGTGCAACGGTGTGGAAAAAATCGTGGGCCAAAAAAGCGATAACATACATCCATCCATCCATCCATACATACATACATACATACATCCATCCGCACGCACTAAATGAAAAAATCGCACTTTTTGGCCTCTCGACGAGACCCCATGTAATTTTTGGCAAAACCGTCACGTGCTAATATTCAACCTAATTGAATACTACAATTTGTGACTTTAATTGAGTCCATGGGTTCCGTAGTCTTTACCTGAGGACCCTTTGAAGCCACGCTTGCCCCGAGCGATTACAATACTTTACCCATGCTTTGCATTGGATAAAGTAAAAACAAAAAAGTTCTGAAATAAAGAACTAATGTTTGTGGGCCAATATGTACCAAAAACGAATCAGAGCTTCATTTTGTTAAAATAATGGTAGGTTTTTAATTTCAATTTCAATCAGTTGTTCGGTGTGGAAAATATCGCTTCGCATTGGATAAAGTAAAAACTATTTATCAATAGATTTTTCCTTATTGATTTTAAGTTAACATGTAAATACAAAAAATATGCCCAGAATTAAAATCTCTATAAAATTTATTAATACGTTCCTGTAGTTTAGAAAAAATAGATAACACCTTAAAATTTAAAAATTATACAAGTCTGGTTTCATTTCAAGATATCACAATTTCCCCGCTTCTTTTCTTGAAATGTTATCAAACCCCTTCTATTTTACTTTTTATGTATTTGTAATGGAACAAACAAAAAAGGGGACTATATAAGTTGATATTTTTATATTATGTATTTTAGAATTTCACTTTCGGAGTGTGTGCTGGCCACACTACAGTGTAGAATATGTTATTTGCATTCTGAAATAATCGTCCAAAATTTTCACTAGCTCTCGATCTATTATTATGATACACTCTTGAAGTGTTATATAGTAAATAATAAATTAATCTGATAAATAAACTATATCTCATCTATGCTAAATTTCAACTTTTTATTTCAATCAATTTGATGGGCAAAGTTGTCAAATATCTAATATTTGCTGAAGGCTTAAAAAAAGTTTCCACTTTTTTTTACATTTTCACATTTAAAGTTCAAAACAAGATTGCTTCTGAATGTAATCATTAGTTTCACCCACCAACTTTTTTTTCACTGTTCAAAAAAGTTTTCCTTTTTCTGGTTTACATTGTATGTATTATATTATAAGAGAATTTTTTTAAATTATAAATCTTTTTTATACGTTTTTCTTCTTCATGAATTTTTGAGAAACGTATCTATAGTGTAAAATTTTTTTTGAAAAGTTGAGTGTATAAACCATAACGCTGGCTGATTATTACTTTACCATACAGAGTATTGTAATCGTGCATGAAAAAAGTGTTTTTTCCTTCTTTTTTTCAAAATATCTCAAAAACGGCTGAAACTATTTTAATTAAAAAAATTGAGCCAAACCATGTCTTTTCGCTCTACAAAAAAGCTCTAATAAGTGAACATCGAAAAAATTATATTTTTCGAGATAATAATTGTTTTGTCTGTTAGTTTGTCTGTCTTGTTGTCTGGTAGTCCGTTAGTCATTAGATTTTGGTGCATATCGACCCAAAATTAAGGGGTGGAGGGGGAGAGGGGTTAAAAATAAAAAATCTAGGCCGTTTGAGCAAACTCAACCAAATTTTGTATACATAATCAGTGGACCCCCAGAAGTCTAAAAATGCAAAAACTAACCGCCCAAAATGGGCGGAGGGGGTGTAGGGTCAATAAATGAAAATTTTGGCCATTTACCAAACTCAACCAAATTTTGTATACATAATCAGTGGGACACCACAAGTATAAAAATGCAAAAACTAACCCCCCCCCTACATGATTATAAATAATTTTAAGGGCCAGGTTGTATGGTAAAGTCAAGTGGATGGCCACATCAGAACACTTCAGCTTATTTTTTTATATAAAAGACAATTATACTAAAAATGATTATATACCTAATTCAATCCTTCTTCGTATAATAATGTTGTATAGGTATTATTTTAGACTCTATTAAAACTTCTCCACTTCTCCTGTGTAAGTAGTTACTATGAAGAGTATTCATAAAATTTTCTCTATTTTTTGCCCATGCTGAAAAGTTTTCAATCTTTTTATAAATCCTTAATATAATGGACTATAAATGTATTCAAACCTATAATATTTTATAAAACATCAATGCCATCCTCGATTGACAATCCTCCATCTCTTTGGATTTATTTATTTTTTTGTTTCGTTATATTCTTAAGGTTATTTTAAAATTAGATCAACCTTTCTCTAATTGTGCTTGGATCTTCAAAACTTTGTAGGTAGGTATCAGTAAATGTGACGATTCCTAAAAACAAGATTTAATTAGACCAGAGCTTGTATTTTTCGAGCCCCTAGTTATCCTCAAGAATCTCTCATTTGATCTCTGATTATTTTTAGTTGGGAACAAATGTAATCGGGTCATTAGAAATTAATTATTCTGTATTATTAGGACTGGCAAGTGTCTTAATCTCCCCAATATTGCCACATAAACTCAATGAAAAAATTAATCTGTTAAAAATGATAAAAATTTCTGGCTTACTATTTTAAATTATTTTTTGGAATTTATAGAATACTAGCTGAAAAGCCCGCCTTCGGCGACCCTTTTGCTACGCCCCCTGAATCCCGCACCCCTCAACCCCCACCCCCGCGCCCAAACCTCGCCCCCACCCACCTCGGACCCCTACCCCCGTACCACCCCACTACGCCTCTGAACCCCCTACTTCACCAACCCTGCACCACTACCCCGCACCCCTCCCACCAAAATTTGATTGAGTTTGCTCCAAGAGCAAGAATTTACATATTTTCACCCTCCCCCTTTTTTGGGTGGTTTTTGGGGGGTATTTCTTTTAAACAAAAGTTGTCAAAAATCACATCCCCTACAACTTTGCTCATAATAAAATTTGACGTAGAGTTAATAATTTAGGAGTTATTTGATAATTTTCATTCGTGAGCCCCCTCCCCCCAAACCCCCTTTTGGGGTCAAAATATGCAAATTTTATATAGCTATAAACGTAAGTTAGAAGACATATGATCCAAATATGAAATTTCATAATAATCCCTTCAGTCGTTTTTACATGAATCGTGAGCAACTTTTCGCGGAAACCACGCAATTATACAGACAGACATTAATTTTGTTTGTTTCGTTCACAGACATGAATTTTGTTCGTTTCGTTCATAACTTTGCTTGAAACGTGTGCAAACAAAATTTGGCGTGATTTGGACCAATGCACAGACAAAAGCTTAATTTTATATATATAAATACCATATTTGAAGCAAAAGGAATGAATATTTATCTCTATATATTTTTAAGAATTAAGTAAAAAATGAGAGGCTTATCTGAAACATTTACTATATACGAGCTATATATATATCTATGTGTGTGAATGTGCGTATGCTTTAGACTAGAACTGAATAACAAAACAGCGCCGCCTGAAAATTTGCCAGTTATGCATTCAAATTGAATGATCTACAGTGCGGGTTGCATTTTCAGGCGATAAAATTTAACATTTTATTTTTCAGTATTTATATAATATATTTTATGTATAAACTAACTTCACTATGTCATTTTAATGTTTAGATTAACATGTTTTCAATTAAAGGTGATATAGTGTAAAGATTTATTTTAATTAATAAAGTAAAGGGTGTGTAGTTTCACAGTGAATGAAATAAAACTCAAAGAGGTTTATACAAACTCAATATATTTCGGATTATTAGTCCATCATTATTTCATTCACTGTGAAACTACACACCTTTCTTAATTAATATCATGTTTCACCTAAAACCTACACCACTTTCTCTAAGTAAAATTTATTTTAATGTTTGTAAAGATATAATTTCAGCTGTCTTTTTCTTATTTATCTCTGACTTCCAGATCAAATCAATAATTACATACATTAAATACAAATAATAATTAAATTGAGAATTAAAATAAAATAATAAAATTATTATAAAATATAAATAATATAAATAAAGAAGAAAAATAATAATAAATAAAATAAACTAAATACGAGGGGTGAACCGAGACCTAAAATCGTGTACACCTACTTCCACTTCCACTTTCATTTCCAAGTAGAAGACAATAGATGACAATAGATTATCTAATGAATTCCAAAGTAATTCCAAATAATTCCAAAAACGATGTACACCTAATTTCAATTGCGGTTCACCCCTCGACTAAATATAATACCTATACAGATATTTAAAAAGACACATTACAAATAATTATAAATTTTAACAATGATCTTAATACAATTTTATTAAGGCAGCTATTAATTTTCTGAATGTAGTTCAGCGGGCTTTGATTATTGAAACCAGTGGATTTTCTGCGTCATCTACATTTAAAACAGATAGTTCTTAAATAGGTTCGTTAATCATTTTTAGTGCATAAAATTGTCCTGAGTTCAAAAAATTTAAACTATACGAGTATATTCGGTTTTTCTCATATTATACTCTGAAATGTTAATATTTTTTCTTACAACTTACAAATGCTTTAATATTTAGTTAAAATTTCAGTTATTATATAAATGAGACAAGCTAATTTAATTAATTAGTTTTACTAAATAATAGTCAAATAAAGGTCGATGCGTCTAAAAACCAACCAAATTAATAATAATAATAGAACTTAAAAGTAATTAAATTAAAATTGAAATTCTTAAAGATAAAATTTCTCACCAAATTTTACATAAACTCAAATATTTCTAATTTTTTTTTCATAATTTTCTTGTTGATTCCTCCTCTTTCAATCAATTATTGATAATTAATTCAATATTGCTGATTTTATTAATATTTTTTAATTAAGAAAAATGGTGAAATATCTATGATTTTGATTTGACTTTTGCATCCTAGAAATAAAGAACGGTAAATAGAACTTTTGAAATTCTATTAAAAGTTTTGATCAAACCTTTTGTTAATCTAAAGAAATTCAGGGCATCAGGTGATGAGTGTCATAAATTACTTAGAAAATTCAACTAATTATTTGTTTAAGATTGATTGTAGCAATTTTACATATATCATTATTAATTCATTTATTTGAGAAAATTTTGGCTTAGTTCTTGATGCTGCAATTTTTATTGAACAACAGAAATATATTTTATTTTTTCATCTAAAAGTATAAATTATGAACGATTTGTCAGAAGAATGTCTCAATATTTTAAAGTCATTTCTGCAACAGAAACTTTAGTTTATTAATTTTTACAAATTGTTACTTTATAACACTTAATTTCCATACATCCCACAATTAAATTTTCAAATCAATTTTTATCTGTATTTTAAGGGTTAAAATGATATTTTATTTTCTTCTTCTCTACGGATAATATTACTAAATTGATTTTTTCATTTTTACAGGGGTGGCTCTACAGGGGTGGCTCTGCAGGTCAGGCAAAAGATGGAAATATCTAAAAGATTAAAAACTATATTGAAAGAAATTTTAATTTTCAATATTTTATTTTTTATTTTATTTTAGTGTTTTTATTTAAAGTAAATAGATTATATTGATTGTTTTCATAAAAATTTCCATTAACCTTTTATTTGACTGTGTCAAATTTTAATCGAAAATTAAAATTAGGCGCTACTTTCATACTGTGTCTATATATATATATATATATATATATATATATATATATATATATATATATATATATATATAACGCGCCTGGATATCGTATTGTTGAGAAATTTTAGTAGCCGAAATTGTTGTTTTCAGCATGTGAAGGCAATTGCATTTTTTAATAATATAGTAGCTTCCAAAAGTTTTAATCCCACTATTATTAAACGAAGAAATAAGAATGTATCATGAAACGTCAAGATTAAAATTATTTCAAGTTTTAAACATTTTATTTTACTTTTTATTATATATTTCTATTATTATTATCATTTCCGTCCATAATTTGTATTAATTTGAAAGTTTATAATAAGAAAATAAGGACAAGTTTTTATGTGTGATTTTTTTATTTATCAGCCAACGTTTCGTCGACTTTGCCGACTTCTTCAGGGCTTCAAATAGTCATGCCACACATTCGTCTAAATTTTCTTGTTATCTTCTTTACCATTGAAGACCATCAGAACACAAATTTCAAAAAAAAATTGGCACATTTACAAAAACAATTTTTCTTTCTTTTCTTTTTATATTAACAATTACATTAGATATAAAACAGAAATAACATATATAGAATGAGGCAACACTGTTTTTAAAACCAGAATAGAATATTTTTTTCTTTTGATCCTTATATAAAGAAATCTCAAATTAAAAAAAAATGAGATTTCTTTATGTAAGGATCAAAAGAAAAAAAATATTCTATTCTGGTTTTAAAAACAGTATTGCCTCATTTTATGTATGTTAATTCTGTTTTATATCTAATGTAATTGTTAATATAAAAATAAAAGAAAGAAAAATCGTTTTTAAGAATGTGCCAAATATTTTTTGAAATTTGTGTTCTGATGGTCTTCAATGGTAACGAAGATAACAAGAAAACTTAGACGAATGTGTTGCATGACTATTTGAAGCCCTGAAGAAGTCGGCAAAGTCGACGAAACGTTGGCTGATAAATAAAAAAGTCACACATAAAAACTTGTCCTTAAACTTTCAAAATGTATTTCTATTCATCGCCTGCTGATGCAACCCTCACTTCAGAGCGTTCTATTTGAATGCATATCCAAGGTCCACTAGGCGTAGCTCAATATTTCTATTTAAGTCTAGATCTCTCGATAAATTATATATTTTCTGTAGACTATATAAACAGTGTGTGACCCAACTAGCTGGTAACTGACTCTTAATGTTATTAGTAATATATAGCAACTATAGGTCATGGCAGACTTTTGGATTTCCTAAAAGTAGTTGAAATGAAGAGCAAAGAAAATGTGTGCGATTTGGGAAAAAGGGAGGCAGGGAGAGAGTTCCAGTTCTTGGGAAGTCTTAAAGATAAAAGTATTGGCAGATTTTCTAATTTGAACATTGTTGGAGATCTATAAATCGCCAAAATGGTTTTACCGAAAAGTGAATGAAGCAACTTACAATCCAGCTCACCGAAGAAATGTTTCTGCCCTTTCCCTGTACTACAGATACTATTATGGTGTCTGTTTAGTCGAGCTGAAATCAATTATCCCCCCTAAAGCCCTCTTTACGAGAAACACCCGGTTCTCGAACGCTCAGCACCTCTTCGCTGTCAAATTGGGTAAAAATTGAACAAGCGCTTTCGCCAACTCTTTTATCCCTATGATCTCCAGAGACTGGAACTCGCTCCCAGCCACCGTCTTTCCCGCGACTTATAACCTTCAGTTGTTTAAGACCCGTATCCACAGATACCTTCGACTCCCGCCTAGCCAATAAAATCCCTTCTTCTTCTTCACACGAGGAGGGGCCAACGAAGGCCGTTAGGGGATGCACCTTTTTGGTGTAACTCCTTCTCTTATCATTATCATTAAAAAAAATTCATTCAAATGAGCATGTATTATCAGGTGAAAGACAAATCAAATATTTATAAAAACAGTGAACATGAAAGTCAAGCCTTCGAAACTATAGTTATTTAATTAAACAGAGACACCCTCGTGACGGCTACTTTTAATTTTTATTTAAACAGTTTTAAATTATATATATTAATCATCCCTTTCTAGCGTTTTAAGTCCTTTTATTTAGAAATTTTTTATAAAAATCTATATTTTATTACTCTTATATGATTAATGAAGTAATTTATTAAAAAATGTCCATTATTAAGAAAAGTAATGAAATTTCTTCATACTTATTAAATAAAAATACTTCTTTTATCAGATACATATATAAATGCGCACGATTGAGTGTAGTATAAGGATTCTTTGTCTCAGACGCCTTTCAAATTTCCCTTCTGCAAAAACTGAAGAACTCAGCCAGGCGGTAATCATACAGTCGAAACGTTTTCCGCCACGACGATGAAGTACTGAAAATTTCAGACACATTCTTATATGTGTCAAATAAAATGGTTTAAAAATAATCTAGATGGATACTTTAATTTTAATTTTAAAGCTCATGAATTTTTATAACTTACAAATTTATTTTTTAATAGAAACTAAATATAAAAAAATAGCTTCTAGATATTTAACTTATTTTATAGATATTCTTTGCTCTTCTTCAGCGTAAATCTGAAAAGAATTTAAGTATTAATCCTTCGATAGAGAAATTATTTTTATAAGAAACATTACTTACGTCGGAAGAGAAAAAGCCTCACTTGCGAATTTGTTGGGTAAAAGGATGAAACAAAGAAAGAAAGGTGAGCAAGAAAAATAACCTCATATGAAATGATTATAAATAATTTATTATTGAAACAATGTGAAATTTGTGATTTCAGTTCTTTTTAGGAAGTTTTTTGTTTTTTATATTTTATATATATATATGTATATGTTTATTTATAACAACGTTCAACATCAAAAAATTCTTTTTTTTTTAATATATAATATAAGTTTTAATATATTTTTGGGTGTTTTGTTATAATTTAATTATTAATTTTTTTATATTCAAGAAATTTGAGATTTTTTTTTATTTTGTTGTTTTCTTAATGAATTAATCATAACCATTATCCAACGGGACGCGATGAGAAGTTCTAAATTGTGAACAACAATAGCAGAGTTGAATAAATACCATTCAATAACATCATTTTTTGACGTATTTTTTTTTTTTTAAATCACACACAGAAGAAGAGATTAAAGAGATTTAGTGATTATGATGTATTTACAAATAGTTAGCTCATAAGTACGATGAAAGTTAAATTAAAACAAAATAATAAATAAATTTTCTCAACTGGCTTTAGTGATTGAAGGGCAGAATAGACATCGATGCTTAAGGCTGGGAAGAGGTCAGATAAATAATATTGGTTATAGATAGGAAATTTATTGAATTTTCTGTTAGTTACACAAAATATCGGTTTTTGTATCTGAAACCATGTTCAAATTGTAGTGGGCATAATAAAATATTTAATATCGCCAAATTTGGTTATGTCGATACGTATTCTTATAAAATAGCATTTCAATGGTGATTTCAAATAAATCTTTTTGATTATTTTTCATGAAAAATTGATTTTTTAGTTAATTTATATATAATGTAACATGATATTTAAAAAATTCTTTGTTTTCAGGAAACTGAATCGAAATAGCCAAATTTAGATAGGTCATTTTTTGACCTAATGCTGACAAAAGAATGAAACGCACTGTAACATCACGTTTTCTTAAAGGTTTATTCATAAAGAGAAACAAAGAGGTTGTCCTTGGTTTGATGCAAATAAACATACACACATATATCGGATATTATAGATATTTGATTGATAATTTCGATATATATAGTATGTGTGTATGTTTATTTGTATCAAGCAGAGGACAACCTCTTTGTTTCTCTTTATGAATCAACAACTCTACTACTCTCGGCAAAAGAAAAACTTTTCAATTAAAGTCTTATCTTTTAGTCCAAGAGCTGGTGACACATTTTGACTATGGATTTGACCCAACTAGAAATAATGCGTATTAGTGCCGTCTATGATAGTTGTACAGGGAATGACCAGTCTGGCCGGCTGTAGCAGGTGGACCAGGCACTGCGCATGGTGTGAGTGCGGTAAAAAATACATATGTGTTAAAAAATATTTTTGACCCACAATGAAATTATTAGCATCATGCTATTTTTTTCATGTTGTAAAAATACACTTTGGGTGGTCTGGTTCCACGTCCCACCACTCAAATGGTCTGGGGGTGAATATATTATGTTTATAATTGACTATAAATTATAATTTTTATAATTTCATTGTGGGTCAAAAATATTTTTTAACACATATGTATTTTTTACCGCACTCACACCATGCGCAGTACCTGGTCCACCTGTTACAGCCAGCCAGACTGCCCATTCCCTGTAAAACTATCATAGACGGTACTATTACGCATTATTTCTAGTTGGGTCAAATCCGTAGTCAAAATGTGTCACCAGCTCTTGGACTATTTTGAATGTAGCAGAGCGCTCAGGAACGTGGATTAAAACGAGCAATATATGGGCTTGACATCAGTTTTTTTTTAAACTATTTTTTACAAAACTTGTTTTTAGTGCTCTGATAGCTTTAATTTGAGATAGTAGTAACAATTGAAAATGGTATGATAAATAACAACAGAAACGTCGTGTACCTTTTAAAAATTTAATTAATTATCTATCTAGACCATATGGGGTCTCACCCGACCAACGTAAAAAACAACAACAAATAAATAAAAACAAAATGTCAAATGAGATCAACAGAGTGTGAAGACAGGTGAGGACCGATGGAGGGCAAGACGGGGGGACGGAAGCGATCACAAAAGCCTCCCCCCACATCTTAGCCGACCAACCGTCGCGGGAGAGATACTATATAATAAATAATCAATAAATTAATTAAAAACAAACAAAAAATGCCTGAGAGAATCTTTCAATAATAAATTATATCATTAACATTTAAAGAATAGTAGATATCATCATATCCATCGATATATTTTATATATTTAATACATATGTATTTATTTAATTTAATAGAATCAGAATATGTTCAGACATATATTTGTATACATATATCACCTTAAACAGATTCCGGGTGAAGATATTTATAATATTAATAATAATATTCAGTCTAGGGCCTCATTAGCAGACAATATATATATATATACAGAGAAAAAAGAGCTGGGTGAGACTCTGGGGCCCGGGGGGGGGGGGGGGGGTTGGGGGTCAGGGCGAGTGGCGGAGTCTAAGGTACGGAAGGATGGATGGGCTAATTAATCCCTGGGAAATCTCCATTTCGGTGGGTAGTTGTTTTTAGGACCCAAAAACAGTTAGGGAAGGGCCTGGCGAGCTCTTTGCGACGGACCTTCAAAAACATCTACGAATCTTATTTTGAATATAGTATAATAATATAGAATATTTCTATTATTTGTATAAATAGTTCAGATGGCCAAAAAGTGATCCAAAAAAACTGTCCTCGTTTTTATATATATATATATAATATATATATATATTAGAATAATAAGAATAGTAATAATCAGAAATATTGGGCTCGCCTTGATTATAAATATTCGGGGTTTTATTGCTCTTAAATTTTATAATAAAGGCCCCTCCACTAAAATTGTAATCATTTTGTTTGTTTGACAATAACAACACTACTACACATAATATGTATTTAAATACATATATATGCTTAGATATAAGAATTCGAAAAAATGGTGCAGCAAAAAAATTTTCACGAAATTTTTAATTATATTATCTTTGGCAATTTTCAACACATCCTCAGTTGAGCGCCATAGAATTAGCGCAAATGAATATACGCATATATACAATCATTTACATGTAGGTATCTTTAAATTAAATATGAAATTGAAAGTATTTTTGCCGAGAGTAGCAGAATTTTTATATATTGAAGGAGACAATAAAAGAGTGTGTCTTCTGCTGGAATTATAAATTTTATTTATTTATAACGAGACTATAGTTTCGAGGGCTTTGCCCTCTTCATCAGTCTATTACAATGGATTCACAGGACTGATGAAGAGGGCAAAGCCCTCGAAACTATAGTCTCGTTATAAATAAATAAAATTTATAATTCCAGCAGAAGACACACTCTTTTATTGTCTCCTTCAACAAATTAAATATGATTAATTATAAAATTTGGAAGTTATCTGTAATATTTTGAGATGAACTAGGGAATTACTGAAGTATTCTGAATGGAGTAATTACACTTAATTGAAATTAATGAGAATATCTATTTAAAATAAACCTTGTGTCAAAATTCAAAATTTTATGATTTCGATTCTCTTTTCTAAATGTTAAACCTCAATAAAATTATTAATACAGTAATATATGTAAGCATATTTAGTTGACTATTTCTAAGGAGATTAGCGGAGAGAGAATGAGTTGAAATTTTACCAAAAATTAATAAATATTTATTAATTTTCTTTTTGTTTAAATATTGGACTCCAAATGAGCGAAACGTTCAACAGTCATTATAAAACATTAGAATAGTTTATTTTATTTTTTGTTTATTATTCTTTTGGCAGTTGAAAAATGCAGGTGAACGTATCTAAACTCATTTCCACGTTCGCACCTTTTCTTTTTTTTCCCACACACACAAACAGACATACAAACTCTTTTACAAGAACCTATCGTAATAATAATATATTATAAATATTTTATTTTATTATAACAAAGTGAGCAAAGACAAAAAATCGATATTCAAAAAATCGATCTCTTATATAATAATATATAATAATATAGTTTATGCAATTTTTGTTGTTTTATTTTTTTTTTTAATATTTTTAGTTTTTGTGTTTTCTTTGTATTTTCTCTTAAAAATTCATTTTTGTTCATCATTTTAAATTCTCAAAAAAGTCTTAAAAAACATTGAGCCAAGTGCACAATAAATTAAAATAAATTATAATGTTTTTATTTACAATGAAACATGAATATGAAAAAAATAAACAAGGTATATATATATATATATATATATATATACTTTAATCGGTCAAATCCTAAGAAGGGTCTATAAATATATACAATAAAATTGCCGGATAGCGAGGCCATCGTTGAGAATTTGCATTGCCACACTCGGCTAAAAAAGTGAATCATAAGAGATTTTGCAGAATTTAACAGCATAGATCAGGCCTAAAGGACCACAACTGGATTTTTCTATATTCGTATAGATTTATATATAAAATATTAGCATTAATTGATACAGCTTAACACCTTAAGCTTAATGAAACAATCACATCAAGGGCATGCTTCAGAAATGGATGCAAAATTTAACTTTTTGGATTAAGAATTACTTCCATTCAATGAATTTGTAAAATTTTTATATTTTATACTATTCCTAAGATAATTATCATGAAAATGGACGAAAATATCCAAAAATAGCAAATCAAGATGGATAATAGTTTTTTATTTTCTAGGTAAAAAATTAATTTAAGTTATTCCACGACACATCTTTGAAGTGTTAAAAGTACTTTGGAAGTATTGACAAGTTCTGAGCTTTCGAAACAAAATACATTATTTTTTGCTGTGGTCAGCCTCACGCTCTTACTGATTTTACCACTGAGGCACCCGGAAAATCAGTTTTACTCTTTACTGATTACAATTAGGAGACTATTCATTACACTACTGGCACCTCATTTATATAACTCTAGTTAAATAGTATTTCACTCTGTATATGGTTAATTTATAAAGGAGAACCTTTGTTTTATATTGAAGCTTATTTTTTCTCTCGGCCAGTAAGAAGACCAAGTCTTCACGATAAAGTAACCCACTGACCTCGGGTTTGCATTATTTATACACATGTGACCATTGTAAAAAACGAAATGTAGTAGATTGGAAAAATGGTATATGTATGTAAAATAGGGATATATATATAGGCCGAAATCTCATAGCTCCCAAGGTATTGTTATTAATGTCAAATAAAAGATTTATTACAAGTTTTCAATCAGTCTTGTTGCTGGACGCGAGAAAAATAAATTTTTAACCAGAATCCCGGTTCTACTTTTTATTAATGAACAAAATGCTTATTAAAGTTTAGGTTTTAACCCTATGAGACAGACTTACATAAGAAAATTGAGCATTTACAAAAATATTCTTTTTCAAAATTTTGGATGAAAATATCTTTACAAAATCTCTAGATTAAAATATTTCAAGTGTGATTCTTATCAAAAAAGACATCAAAGATTTTAAAAAATATCAGATGATATATTATAATTGAATTTATTTATAAGAATTAAATAATTATTTCCTTGAAATTTTTTATTCAAAAACTATTATCCATCTAAAAGTTAGACGTTAATCTTACAACTATGCACGCTTGTAAAAAATTTATTTTATTTTCATATATATATATTTATATATATAGATAAAGATTTAGAAATTGAATGATGTTTTGATGGTTAATTAGTTCTTAAGTTTTTAAGACGAAATGTATATATAGTGACTAATATCGCCGAGGGAATTTAGCAATTGATGAAATTTTTAAATTTATTTGTTCATAATTTATTCAATAAAAAAATGTATAATTTATATATATAAGTACATATATAAAAAGAATTCGAATATTTCGTCTTTTCTTGTTTCTCATTTTTACTGATTTTTCAAAAGAATCTCTTGGATTATATTAATTAACATATTTTCGATGTATATTTTATAAAAATGAATGACAAATTGCACGGGGAAATGAAGTTTTTACTCTTTGTTCTTTACAAAATGTACAAAAAAATCAATTTTTATTTACATATATAGAAAAATCCAGATAAATATAAATTTGTTAATTAAATAGAAATAAATAAATAAATAAAAGTTTTCTTCAGAATTAAAGCTTAAAAATGTTTATTTTCGGAATTGACTCTGTATAATATACCGGGTGTCTGTTTTTTCTTTTTTTTAATTTAATTAATTTTTTTTATTACATAGGAAATCCAATGTTAAAATTTTCATTTGGCCATATATTTTTCCTTAATAATTTTAGAACAAAAATAAATACAAAATATATTCAGAATTAAAAAGTGCATCACATTTATTGATACGTTTCTGTGGGAATATTAACAAGAGATGCGAAACAACTAAAAACTTAAATATTAATTATGAATTTTAGCTTAAAATTTGAATTAATTCTTGTACTAAAAAGAATAGGCAAGTTTATGATTTCAACGGTGTGTTATTAAATTTAACTATTAAGTAGCTATAGAAAATAATTAAAACAGAGAGAAAAATTCATCTCTAGCGTTATTTTATCTTTTCACAATATTCCCAGATGAAAGTATCAATAAATTTGAAACAGTTTTTAATTTTAAACATCTTTTGTTATGTGTTGTAAAATTTTGTTTTAAAATTAATCAGGAATAATGTATCACAAAATAAAAATCTATCATTATATTTCTAAAAAACAAAACAAAAAACAAACAAACAAACAAACATGCCTGGTATATACCTGTATACTTTATTTAGACCTTACAAACTATATAAATTATTTTTTTCTTAAACAAGAAAAATTCACTTAACAATAATAAAAAATACTACATATATACAAAATAAACAAACAAAATTGAAAAAAAATTATACAAATTTTAAAGAAAAAAAATAATTGATTGATAAATATATGGATCTCACTGGATTTTCCTGAAGAAATCTTTTATTGCTCTTAATCGTGAAGAGAACGAAATTTTCTTTTGAAGCCTTCGCCCTTGGACTAGATAAAATATACATATAACCATATAGGTAAATAGATAAGTATTTCGGACTCTAAAATTTTTTCCTCATCGAGCAATTTGTAACCGATGAGTCCGAGGACGAAGGGGTGGGTGACAATCGACTAGGCAGTTTGAAAACGAATTCATGTATACATACATACCCAAATATATATTATATATAGAAAAATTGGAATATATATCATATTAAAGTTATCAGTTTGACACAACAGCTTGCTTCCATCTGATTCTATTCCAAGAATTATATATATACTTATTATATAAACATAAGAAAAGCTAATGATTTATTAAAATCTTTCATTGACTCCATATTTGATATGGATGCGATTTATTTGATATTTTACAAATTTCGTTTCCATCTTTTCAAGGCCAATTTATTTATTTTTCAACCAGTGGTTTACTATTTCTTTTTATATTTCAATGTATGTATGTACAAGTGTATCCGTTGTTTAGATTATGTTTGATTCTGACTAGACGATTGCCACGTCCGTCCTCCTATAGGTCCTATTGCCTCACTATCTTTCTGATTTAAGTACATTCGATTACATGTGGCTGTGAACTTTCAATCACACTTGGCCGAGTGGGCTGCTGTTGAGGCTGATGAGCTGGAGGTTCCGTCGGAGCTGACTGAGGTCGCGGAAGAGCGGATGGGGGTGGCGGGGGATGCAACGGCGGAAGTAGATGGTGACCATGATGTGGAGACTCATACATGGAGCTTTCCCGAATTTCGATGTCTAAGGAATCCTTGTCGTGGACACCAACTGAAAACCAAACAAAACATCAATATTAGTACAAGATCACAAATAGAAAGCTATCTCTTCATTTTAGTTGATTTTAGGTTATGTTTTTTTAACGTGACTGTACCACTAACACTACGAAATCTCTATATGGATACACACATACTTGCCGGATCGTTTCCAAGCCATTGTGCTTATATCCCCTCCACTAAAAATAATCGCCCAAATATGTTTTTTTTTGTTTTTTATCAAAACTACGTGGTAAATAATTTCAATTTTTTTTAAAGTTACTCCGAATATATTATTCTAACAAATATTAGTTTTTCATCATGATGGTGAAAGTCCTTTAAAGTAAAAAAAATAATAAAATAATGATCATTTTCCCACCCTTTCCCTATGTAAAAAATTTCATTTTTAATTGCAATTATTTCATGTTTGGTGTGGTAAATCGTCTTCAAATTTTAACAGTATGTGTATTATGCTTTTAATGACTTATATTCCAAGTTTCAAAGACTTCTTGAATTTTCGCATTTGTGAAAGAACTACCTTAATTCTCTCGAGTTGAGAGTAGATTTTTTATTGTAATTCCACAAAATCTGAAAAGAGCTAAATTTTGGCTTGTGGAATTTGATAGACTCCGAGTTTTTTCTTTTCCGATTTCTGTACTTTAAGATTCGCTTCACTTATCAATAATGAAGTTATGGGTATCTAATTTCATTTATATATTTATTGTATTTTCATTCTCCCCCCCCCCCCCCCCCGGCCTCCACCTATTGTATGTTGATGATATAATGTCAGAAACTTTCACGCAAGTGTCAACAACAACTGTACAAAGTTTCAACTAAATCGGATGTGAGATGCGTTAACACATAAAAGACGAATATAATAATACAAACACATTAATTTTTATATATACGATTATTGTTTTTCTTTGAATAAAAAGAAGCAAAGTATATATATATATATATATATATATATATCTTTCAAGAAGTTATTTATTTCCTCGCTTAAACAAAACACTGTCCTTGTTAGCCACAAATCAAAGTTTATTCACCTCTGTTTGCTCCAATTCCTCGAAATTAAATAAATTTCACCAATTCAATATCAATCGAATTTTTTTTGTAACTAGTTCAATATTTTAATACATATCTATTTAATATTTTTTTTGCAAAGATTCGCCATTGGATTAATTTTTTAAGGTCATTGGGTCGCATTGAATTAATAGATAAACAAGATAAACATGAATTTAATAATATTGAGATTATCATATTTTTCTTAATCTAATTTATTTTGTTTCGTTTTATATATTTATTTACTTATTTTTTGTTATATTTTTTATTATTTTGGGTAATATTCTAATTACAACTTTGAATTGAATCTATCTAATAATTTGAATTTTGTAATTCATAAAGCGATGGAATAACAAGAGAAAACAATTTAGAACGGTGACAGTTTCTTTTCCCTGGCGTTGAAAATTCTTTTGACAAATTCGTAACTATGTCTTCGTTTGGACTACTAATTGAATTCAGTCAATGACCGACCTAAAGAGTGCATCAAGTCAATGACCGCGTTCCAATTTTCCTTTCAAAATCTTCTAGCTTGTTCCCGTGAGAGGTCTTTGACCTAGTACTACTAGCTCAGGCGTTACTGAGTAAATGACCTACAGAAGTCTTAAAAAATTACTAAAAATGATAGGAAACCCCTGTCAGCCGCGCTTAGGCAACCATTTAAACAGAAAGACAATGCAGGTTGCCTACTTACCCATGCTTATTTCTGATGGATAGGAATCATAATAGTTGTTGCCAGGAGGACTGCCATGAGCTTCAGCTAGGGCCTGATCTTCGTCTTTATTCGGCCTACAGCGTGTCGTTTTCCAATGTGTTCTGAAAATTGAAAAGAAAACAAAAGTTAAAATGTGGATCTGATAGGAAGTCTATAGATTAATAAATATGTTTTATATTTCATTATATTACTGACCTTAAACCAGATGCACTGATGTATTTTTTGCTACAGCCCTGGCATGTATATGGTCTTTCATTGGTATGAAGTCGTTTGTGCAGTTTAAGGTGAACAAATTGAGTAAATTTCGCTGGGCACAAGTCGCAAAGATATGGCTTTTGTCCACTATGCAACCTCAAATGTGTTTTCAAATTAGATGTTGAGCTGAATCGTTTTTTACAAATTTCACATTGATGAGGTTTTTCTCCCGTATGCACTAAATGATGCTTTTGAAGATGAGCTAATTGAGTGAAACTTTTCGTGCAAACACCACATTTGAAAGGTCTCTCTCCAGAATGGGTTCGTAAGTGCACCTTAAGATTAGAGAGTTGTCCAAAGATTTTGCAACAAACATTACATTCATAATGCATCTTGCCATCTTTCTTTTTAAGAGGGTAGGGTAGTGACCGATAGCCACGGGAACTCTGAGAATTAGGACTTAAAGGACCTTCTGGGGAAAGAGAACAGCTTGGACTGAGCTCTTGTATATGAGGAAGATGCGGAGGACCAATAATAGAAGAGGAATATGTAGAAGTGGGCATTGCAGCACCCGAGGTTACAGGAACATAGCTGTAGTAGTAGGGGTCATATGCCGCTGAACCTTGGGGTTCAAAATAATGACTGGGAGGAGAGGGTGTGCGATGGTGAGGCACTGCTGGCTGATGAGGCACAACAGGAGTTGCGGCTGGCGGTGTTGGGTTAGCTCCATGGTAGTGGCTGGATGAGTCTGGACTGCACGGTACCGTGTACCGATGCGACTTTTTATAAGAGTAGGCCATTTCGGTGGGGGAACACGGTGGAGTTTGCTGAGTAGGTGGTGGACAAGGAGGTACAGCTGTTAGAACTGTTGTCAAAGGAGGAGGGCTGGGCGTGTGACTGTGGTTGTGGTTTTGAATGTTGGAATTACTTGTGCTGTTAGTGTTATTGTTGGAGTCTCTGTTGCGTAGTAGAATATTTTCCAAAATAGAAGTGGATTGTACAGGTGGCGGAGAAGTAGTCTGATCATAGTACTTGTCGATTTCCACTGTGCTAGAAGGAACTGCACCTGCTCCTGGGGGACTCGGACTATTAGCTACGATTGCAGGTGCGGGAGCAGCAATTACCTCTTCTGTCTTTTTATAATGATACGCTTTTGTCATTTTGATTTTGACTTTTCGATATTCATTTTTCTGGTCATCAGGTTGAACTACAACTGTCCTTTCTTGTGGCGGCTTTTTGCTGCAAAGATAAAATTATAATTAGTTATCATACAAATTATGAAAGGGAATATGGTAAATTTAATGTAATGTTCAAGCTAAAAAGAAAACTGTTGAAAAGGAAATAATGAAATAATAATAATCGGTTAATTTTTATAAAAATAAATAAATAAATATATAAATAAATATACTAAGGGCCGAATGAAAGGAGAATTTTTAAAAACTTTTTATAAAAGAAATATCACACACAATCAAACAATGATTAAACAAAAATTGTGCAACTTTCTGTAAAATTCATATTACATATCTAATTATTTAAAATACATTATAATATTTAAATAATTTGTTTCTTTGTTATTTTAAATGTTATTTGTAATTTGAGTATTTATGAATTTTCTATTTTAGTTATGAACAATTCCAAAGTTTAATTATCAGGTCTAGGACATTGATCTCGTTACAATAATCAACTTGCATACCTAAAATCCAGTACGTAGTTATTATCACTATCAGAGTCACTCGAGTCCTCGGGTGGGGTAAACTCATCATGGTATCCATTACTAAGATAACCCGTATCATCCGATCGGACAGAACCTCCCGGTGGGGTTAAAGGAGCCGGCCTTGAACTGTCAAGCGGTTCAAGAGGACTTGCAGATGTGGTCGTGGAAACCGTTGGTAAACTTTGAGGTTCTGGAACACATTGTTGAACTTGTTGCCCTTTTCAGACCAAACAGAGAATATTAATAAAAATCTACATTCGAATTAAAAAAAAAATAATAATAAATAAAATAATAATATTCACTTACTTATTCTCTGGAGCATTAATTCTCCTGTTAGTGGATAATGAAGTCGTTCGGCAAACTCTCGACAATACCATACGAGAAGTTCTTGATTTGGTAAAATTGGTTTGATGGTGTAGAAGAAGATATTCATCTATAATGAAATAAACTTTAGAATTTGACCTTGGGGGGGGGGTATATGTTTCTCGAAATTTAATTTACCTCATATTGACAGGCGATTAAATTTTGAGATTCTGATGAATAGGCAGGATTGACATATCGCATCCAGTTGGCTTTCGACTCATCATAACCATCCATATAAAAGAAGAGCTCGTTGTCTTTGTAAATCTGTAATGAAATAAAATACCCTCATTCGTAAAGACAAAATTGAGAAGAAAATAATTATGTTAGTAATAGGAATCCAAAGTGAAATCACAATTAGATATACCTTCACAGTCTTTGAATTATTAAAATTTTTATTATTTGATACTCGTAGAATGATAAAAAATTATTTTTAAGATATTAAAGATGTTATCGACCCGATTATTTAGGTTTAACTATGATGTAAAATTTTAATGTTAATTTCAAAATTTGGTGATCGCCTGGAAGATTTTTCGGATAGAACCGAACATCGTATATATGTTGCAGTAAAAATCCGTTTTTTATTAAGAACGCGTTCTTACTAGTTAAAACGCACATTGGATAAAGTAAATTGAGAAATGGCTTGCGCCTTTTTTCAGGTTAGGCAATCCCTTAACTGATCTGCTAGTTCAGTTGTCTATATAGCAGGGGCTTCCATTATACGAGATGACCTTTATGGCAACTAGACTGATGTTGGTTGAGTTTTATCCAAAGGTCTAGAATCTTCATTTTTTATCTTCCGCCTCATGTCGTGTGTTGATTTTCAAAAAATTTTAAACGGAAATGTCAAAAATTACATCCTCTACAACTTTTCTTTTAATTTTTAGCATTTTAGTATAAAACATTTTGAAAATAAACATACGAAATGAGGCGGAAGTTCAAAAATTAAGATTCTAGTCCTTTGAACCAAACTCAACCAACATCAGTAAACTCTAGTTGCCATAAAGATATTCAGCGAAACGCGTTTTAACTAGTAAGAACGAGTTCTTACTAAAAACGTTTTTTTACTGCAACATATACACAAAATCATTATTTTATATTTATTTTGAAAATGGCTTCAGAAATAAAGCCTAAACGTCTTTTATTTTTTTAAAGAATATTTAATTAATGTTTCTATTTGCATTTTAGATGGCTGAATTCAAAAAATCTTGCTTTAAAAGCTTGGTCTTCAAACAAAACAATTCCAGATTCCCTAAGTCAAAATTCAAAAAAATTTTGAATAGAAATTAAATGACCCATGTTTATAGGTCGGTACAATAGAAGTGTGTATGTGAGAGAGAGAGAGAGAAAGAGAGAAGAATGTTAATGAGAAAGTAAGAATTGAAAATCACCTTAGGAGAATCTTCCTCTTCCTTGATCTGGATCTGAGGCATCCAGGAACCGGAATGAAGAGTCAGAAGCCAAGAGCAAAACATCACCGTTAGAAAAATTGAAAAAGATAGAGCCCAAAAAGATGAAGAAACCAGGCCATGAACATCTATAGAGTCTACGTTATGTTAACTAATTAAAATAAATTCCATTTTCATGATTTAGAGAAACTTACCCTCCAAAAATATTTCCGTGTTGGGGTGTCAGGCACTTTATCCTTCGCGTAGACTTCACCCACGAGAGGTCCGAAACGGGTGCCTGTGGGAATGTAGCGGTTACTCCATACGCCTTGCACCTAGAACATCAAATCAAAAATTTCAGATTCCTTTCGTGGTAACTTAATGATTAAGCCAATCTATGGCTTAGTTAGAAGTCCTCTATTCCCGATTCTTTTTGAAGAGAACTAAATTTACGGGAAAGTTTACCCATGAATTATCTTATTCCTACTAAGGGCCGGTTGTATGTCGCAAAGTAAATGCTTTTTACCACTAACAAACGGTAGATGGTAAATGGAGGGACTGGGATGGCCAATCAGATGCCAGGCACTGAAAGTGCCTTTCATCTGATTACCCTGAGTTAGTGGTAAAAAGCATTTACTTTGCGACATACAACCGGCCCTAAGAGAAATAAAAGGTAGAATCATTATAAACCTAACTTATAAATTGAGGATATTGATGAGGCAGTCCAAAAAAGAAGAAGTTAATTTATACCATCATTTTATTCATAAACCGACGTTTAGGAGGCTATTTCCCACCTTCGTCAGGGTTTTGAAAAGTCGGTGAAGGAAACTCAATGCGACATCCTCATGTCAAACCCATGAAGAAGGTAGGAATAGCCTCATTCATAAACGTCGGTTTATGAATAAAAAGATAGTATAAATTATCTTCTTCCTTTTTGACTGCCTCATCAATATCCGCTCAATTTCACTTATCAGTCCGTCTCCAAAAATTACTTCAATCTTATACTGACTTATAAATTTGACAAGGTTTTATTATTTTAATGTTTTGATCATTATGATAACTTCACTTGAACCTGAAGTATTTAACCTAAACTTATCTGTCTTCTAGTACATTCTACTTTGCTTAAGAAACAAGACTAATGTTGATCGACATAAAACAAAATTAGTTTACACCCAATAAATTTCAATCCACTTATGATAGTGACTCGGGAGGTTTTCGGTTCTAATTGGAAAAAATCAAATGATTCAAGATTCAGAGGTGATTCAGTGAACCAAAGCTAAACAGGCCTTTTGTTTGGGAAAATAGTCATACTATAAAACTAGTATTCAGACAATTTATATCCCAAGCGCCCAGGAATTAATTTACATCGGCCTAATCATAATCATTTCCATAATAAGGTATATTGATCTGCAATGTGAGCCCCTAGATGGAATCCTCGCACACTTAACTATTTCTTCATTTCTCTAATTAATTCTTGATATCAACTATTAAAACTCTTCTTGTTCAAGAAAAAATAATTGTGGCGCTTTGTTTGTGAAATTAATTAATTTTGCCAATTAGAGAGAATTTGGTCATTTCGGGTCGCTAGACGAGTCTGGATGTCTGTCCTTGGCACACGCTAAGGGGCGGAGCCCATCCCTGGGGGGGCGGGACGTGAAGGTCATGCTGATGGAGAGGGTTGGAGCTCAAAACTCACCCCGAGCAAGTTCACCCCTCCACTCCACAACCATCCCCCCGGGCTACAGGTATTCAATAACATTTTGATATATTTTTTTCTGTGAAATTAATGAAAATCGCCTGAATGAAATATTACATGGCTGTTTTATTGTTTTTTATGAGACTTACACAAATCGGAATGTTTCTTTTTTTGTTTGATGGAATACAAATTACATTTATCTGTCGTTTAATTAATAAACAATTTATGTTCTATGAAAAATGTCAGTAAAGATTTATCTTTCTCTTCATTACTAATTTGATTTGGAAAATAATTTGTCTTATTATAGTAATATTTAAAGAGGATAAAAATCTCCCAAAGAGCTATGAGATATCAAATTTATCTATATACAGTGGCGAATTTAGGTTTTGAGAGGCACCATTTAATTTTGAGGCCGCCTCTAAATTTTTTCACTAATTACACTAAATAATAAGGCAACAATTAAAATGTGTTTTTATTTTGAGAGCTGGATTTTGAGGCCTCTTGATTTATGAGGCCTTAGGCAAAAATCCACCACTAGGTATACATTTATATAAAGAACGAAAAAAGTGGAAGTGCATAACTTCACATTATATTTAAGGTAAGATCTCATTGCTATTTGAAACTCAACCCTTCTAAAACCATTATTATAGACTATGAATTATATAATTTTAAAAAGAATTGATTTGTAAAATATTCCTATGGATAATATTAATGGAGAAAGTTTGGTGTATGAAAAGGGTCTATCTTTAAGATTAATTTTTGAACAGTACTTATCATGCAATCGGATTCGATTAATAAAAAAGTAAATGCTATTTTGTTTAATTTTAAAAAATATGTTTTTCTGACAATTTAACTTGAAACTGTAAATAAATATTTATTGATTTATTCTTGTAATAATGATCATATTTTTTATGAAAGATTTCAATTTGCCGATGGTAATAGATTCAAATTTACTAGAAAATCATAAGATGGTGTCATCTATGAAATCCGATGGAATGGAATATTTTTAATTATATCAGAGGGTTGTTTTTCACTCTCGGAATCGAACACGAGTACCAGTAACAGCAAGCCAGATGGCCCGGATTGCTGTTACTGGTACTCGGGTTCGATTCCCGATGGGGTGAAAACAACCCCCCTGACATATAATTAAAAATATTCCATTCCATCGGATTTCATAGATGACACCATCTTATGATTTTCTAGATCATATTTTTATTAAATAAATATAAATATATGAATTTGTTACAAGGCTGCGATAGATAGACGGTCAGAAAAAACAACTGGTATAGCCACAGAATCCTAAAAAATGAATTATATTTTATTTATATTTATCGAAATTAATATAGCTATCTATTTTATTTAAATAACGCACACAGTTAAAATTACTTGAAAATTTGAGCAGTGAACTATTGCAAACGAAAATCATGAAATGACCATGCGGAGTCGAACCTGCCCGAATTATTTGTATGATTATTGATTAAATCTATTTATGGATGTTTTATGCTCATTGTGGCCAATAGCCGCAGAGAAAAATAAAATGTTCAATCCATCTTATTCCATTTGATTTGTAAAGTTAAATAATGTTATATGGAAAATGAGTAATCGGGCTAATATTTCGATCCAATCCAAAAAAGAGATGATATTGAATACGATAGTAATATCCATCCACTCGGGTTAGAAAACATCAAAAGCAAGAGCCAAATGATAAAGAAGAGATATTGAATGGTAGATGGGGGAGGGGGCAGGGTTTTTTTTGCCAATGTGCCAGTTTCAAGTGACGTTTATTACTTAAATTTATTTTATATTTAAATGAATAAAAATAAAAAATATATATTCGTTTTCGCAATTTCCGTAAATAATAAAAATAATATTAATAATAAAAAATGTTAAATAATTCCAATTGGACATTTGTATTTGTTTCATGTTAAATCGAGAGCAATTCCAATTGGACATTTGTATTTGTTTCATTTCAGTGAGAAGGAAACCAACCTTTCCTACCTACATCTTTCATGTTGTTCATTGAAATTCTTTTCAGTCTCTTTTTTTAGGAATTTATTTATATATTTAGATTTAATTGAAAAGAATCAAGCCCAAGCCTATACGAGAATAAATCAATGGCTAGTAGCTGATATAAAACGAATCAAACGAATAAAAATGACTTTTAACTCATTTATATATTATAATAGGTAGGTATACATATAATTTTGAATTGAAAAAAAGAAAACAATAATGTGAAAAAAAGTATAATAATAATATCTAATAATAATAATAAATTTAAAAAATCAATTCAATGGCACAAATAAATTCATCCCTTCATGTTTCTTATTACATTTCGATAAAATAAAATAACGACATTACAATTTTTTTTAAGAATAAATAAATACTTTATTTAAACGAATAATATTATTCATAATTTTCTTCTTTTATTGGCAATTATCAAAGCTGCAGTTATTCATTTAATAAATCTACCTCAGAGCCTTAAATCATCAAGCGTGGAGCAATTTTATTTATAAACAGCTTTATTGAAATCGCAATTTTCAAATTGTTCCATACTTATGGAAATAAAATTATTTTTCTGGTAAGATTTTTCCCGAATACTCCCGATTTCTGTATTTTTTAAGAACAAAAATATCTTTGAATCACGTCGCAACATTGAATATTTCTAAAGTTTTATCATAAAGAAAAATCATTGAGGTTGTCCTCTGCTTGATGCAAATAAACCTATACAAATATATACCAAATATATATATACAATTTATTTATTATAGTTTCGAAGTATAGTTTTGACCTTCATCATCAGTCTTTAATTAGAAATATTTTATCTATTACAGCAAAATGAAAAACATCCAATCGGGTATTTGAATCCATGAAAAAGAGATAAAATATTTAAATAATTAAAAAGACTGACGATGAAAGTCAAACCTTGGAAATTATAGTTTCTAACAGATTATATATACATGTTGCAGTAAAAACACGGTTTTTAGTAAGAACGCGTTCTTACAATTTAAAACGCGATTCAATGAATACTTCTGTGGCAATTAGAGTTTACTGATGTTGGTTGAGTTTGGTTCAAAAGTCTAGAATCTTTATTTTTGATCTTCCGCCTCATTTTGGGTGTTTATTTTCAAAAATTTTTAAACGAAAATGTCAAAAATTACATCCTCACAACTTTTCTTCTAATTTTTGACATTTTCGTTTAAAATTTTTTGAAAATCAACACCCAAAATGAGGCGGAATGTTAAAAATGAAGTTTCTAGACCTTTGAACCAAACTCAACCAACATCAGTAAACTCTAGTTGCCATAAAGGTATTCAGTGAACGCGTTCTTACTAAAAAACGGGTTTTTACTGCAACATATATATGTATGTTTATTTGCATCAAGCAGAGGACTAACTCATTGATTTCTCTTTATGAATCAAGAACTACTTATGCTACTCTAAAAAAAAAATCTTTTCAATAAAGTTTTACTACTCCTTATTTTCTTCTAAAATACAATAACACTCTTAAATCATAAAAAAAATCAAAAAATTTTCACTAAATTTAAAATTCTATTTCGATATTTATTTATTTATTTTATTGATTTAGGATGATAAGTTATACTTCAGGTAGTGAAACACATCTAATGGTATATTCGACTAATTACACTGGCACTGCATGTGACTTGGTTTTAAAAGTGAAAAAATTGTTACTTACATCGTTGAGGGCCTGTGAGGGTTTGAGCATGAGGTTCTTGGGCAGGGAGGCTCTGGCTCTGTTCGGGCAGTCGGGATCGGTTTTCACATCGTGCACCACATACACTGCCTGCTTCTGGAAGTCTTCCTCCCGCATTGTGGTGATGTCCAGTGAAGCCCCGTCCGGGGGCCCTGAGTCCCCTGAAGAATCCTGCACCAACACAAACAAGTCGCTTTAATATAACGGGAATGCATTGTACCTTTAGTTCATTAGTTGTATTTTGGCATCACAGAAGGTGTCGACCCGTAAGGGCTCCTCCCCCTATAGACCTTTCGTCTGGGGGTACTTTTACAACCACAATACAAATATTTCATTGAAAAATATATTAAAAAATAAATCATTAGTGTAATTTTAGGGCCATTTAAAAATTGTTGTTTTTAAGACTGTCCTTTTTTTTATTTTTTACAATTAATTAATTGAAGATTATGCGGAGGTGCAAGATTATTCTAAAGACCTTCTTAAAAATGGGTTTATTCTGTATCTTTTTCCAAGTCGATTAAAATAAGATTGTTCGAATTTAACCCTATGACTAAAAGATACAGAATAGACTCTAAAGTATATAGTCAAAATTAATTTATTTTAAAAGGAACCAGACTGTATTTTATTACACAAACAAACTGTGTCCTACAGCTCTATATCATTAATCCATAACTTGCACATAATTAAAATAAATTAAGGTAGTTGTTTTACCATATGGGTTTTCTTAAGATTTTTTTGAAATTTATGAAGAATATTGTTCCGAAGATATTAAATTCCAAAGATAGAGTATTTCACATTGCACTATACAGTATATCGTAAAGTTTACATACATATTTAATTATAATTAAGAAACTCATCTTACCATTGCTATAAGAAACTAAACCAACGTTAAACAATAACTAATACATTTTTTAAGAAAATTTTAATTCATAGCGAGGGGTGAACCGCGACCTAATATGCTGTACACCTACTTCCACTTGTACTTCCAAATAATTCCAAGTAATTCCAAATATTTCCAAGTAATTCCAAATATTTCCAAGTACTTCCAAATATTTCCAAGCACTTCCAAATATTTCCAAGTACTTTCAAATATTCCCAAGTACTTCCAGATATTTCCAGGTACTTCCAAATATTTCCAAGTACTTCCAAAATACTTCCAAAGAGGTGTACACCTACTTCCAATAGGGGATCACCCCTCGATTCATAGTTACAACACAGTTTCTGAGATAATAATGAATAAATAATGAAAAATCTATAATGAAAAACTTACACTAAATACAAGCTGGCAACAAAGCATTTATTTAACCTAAAAAGTGGGTTAGTTTTAGTAATTTTTTTGACATTTTTTCGCTTCAGCCATTGTCGCAACAGCTTTCAATCGCTTATTAAGAACTTTTTGTTTTATAGATCTTCCTTTATAATGTATTTTATCTGACATTTCTATGATAAAATATATACAAGCTCGGACAGTGTTGCCAGATTTGACAAACGAGCTCGGGATTGGCTAGTAGTGGTACATAAACAGCAAAAAGTTTTGGGCTTATGAATTATGAATCCTTATTGTCTGTTCTATATACTCTAGCATTAACTTTTTGCTAGTATTGTCGCGAAACAACTACCTTAAAAAAAATATTATTTTATAGACGTAGGCAAAGTCTAAACAAGTTTAAGAAAAAGAGTTACCCCCATTAGTTGACGCCCTTACAATTCACTTAGATATAAACAAAATTATTGATAAAATATTAATGGTTTACTGATTTAACCATCTGCTGACGTAATTAGTTTGCTATTCAATATATGGAACTAAAAAAAAAGGGGTGGGGGAATAAAATCATTGAACAATGAAGAATCTCTCCATACGACTAGAATCTCTATTAACAAAAGATTATAATAGCTATTAATTAAAAATTATGTACGAATATCTCAATTATAAAAATAAATATATATACCATCTACATAATAAAAAAATTCCAGGATATTTATTTTGAGAACGAGCTTTTTTTGCAAGTTTGTATTTATCTTTGATAAATCTAATTAGTCTGTGGATGCTCTTATCTATTGTTAACAAACAATGTTCATTTTTTGTTTCGTTGAGGAGTTTTAATAAAAGAAAATTACACAAACGAAAAATGATTCAAGTTTAATCAGGGGAGAATTTAATTGATTTATAAAATAAAAAAAATAAAACATCTGATCTGTTCAGAAAAGAACTGAAGTTTTTTCCACTTTTTAAATTCATTTATTCAATTAATTAACTTTGTGTTATTTTAGCAAAGAAATTATTTTAAAATTCTCGTATATTAGTTCAGTTTTTTTTTTCATCAACCCACTTGTCCAAAGAGACCAGAGGGTATTTTCAAGCGGGTAAAGAGAAGGAAAATTTTTAATGCTGTTTGATTAAAATATTATTTTACATATCAACCATAATTCTAAAATAATTCAATGAATATAGACTGATCTTATGTACGTATAGAAGATTAAATTATTATTATTTTTTACTTTACCATACAGAGTATGGTCAAGTAGTGTAATCGAGCATGAAAAAAGTGTTTTTTTATCTTCTTTTTTTCGAAATATCTAAAAAACGGCTGAAACTATTTTGATTAAAAAAATTGAGCGAAACTATGGCATTTCGCTCTACAAAAAAAGCTCTAATAAGTGAACATCGAAAAAATTATATTTTTCGAGATAATAATTGTTTTGTCAAAATGTCTGTTAGTTAGTCTGTGCGTTACCAAATTTTTGTGGACGAGCTAGCTCAAAAACTAGTGTGAATATCAAAACCAAATTTCACACGTAGTTTTGGCCCATTGAGATTAAGAGCTGATTATATTTTGGTGCATATCGACCAAAAATTAAGGGGGGTGGAGGGGGGGGTTAAAAATTAAAAAATCTAGGCTATTTGAGCAAACTCAACCAAATTTTGTATACATAATCAGTGGGACCCCGGAAGTCTAAAAATGCAAAAACTAACCTCCCAAAATGGGGGGGGGGGTCGGGGGTATAGGGTCAAAAAATGAAAATCTTGGCCATTTACCAAACTCAACCAAATTTTATATACATAATCAATGGGACCCCAGAAGTATAAAATGCAAAAACTAACTCCCCCTACATGATTATAAATAATTTTAGGGGCCAGGTTGTATGGTAAAGTCAAGTGTATGGCTACATCAGAACACGTCAGCTTATTTTTTATGATGTAATAAAAGAAGATGAAAATACACCAATTAGTCAATATCGAACGAAGGAAATATTTGAGGGTTGAAAATTTATGAAAAAGAATCTTAAAATCCCACTCGAAAACTGTAAATTTATCAAAAAGTTCTGCCGGCTTAAGATATTTAAAGAAATTCACGAGAGGTTGTCATCTACAAATTCCGAGCTATTATGAATAATTTTTTATTACAGTTCACCCCCTCTCGAGATCATACCAAATGACGTCATAGATCCAGCTATTATTTTTAGAATCCCAAGTTTTATACAGTTAAATGAAACCTTTTCATTTCAAAAACAAAAGGTAAGATTTGAAAAGACTTGCACTGGAGTGTTTTTTTATACTGAATGAGGTATCCAAGCCTTCATTCTTAAAAAATTCGATATCTGAAGGGGCGACCGCTTGCGATGCTCTTCTAACATGAAAATAAAATTATCCAAAGATCTCAGATAAGCAAAAGATAATCTCTTTGAATTGAATTTATATAAATGAGTCTGATACCTTCGACGAGCTCCTAATTTAAGATAGATTTATGTGCTATCATTTATTGTCTTCTCAAATAAGCTCATGATCTTACTATAACTCATTATTATTATTATTATTATTAATATTATTATTAAAACTTTGCTAATATAACAATTTGAAAGAATTATCATTCATTAATATTTTTAATTAGCTACTCCAGGCGTGCCTTCTGCACCTAGGCCCTCCGGGTGGGTTGCCCTGGCGGGCAGCGTCTCAAGACGACCAAGTTTTTTATTTATTTAACGCATTGACTAAGCACGACCGCTATCTGACCAAACAGAATCGTTCTAATAATTTAAGGCTTTGCCATTGGCTATGCACTGCCCAATCAGATCGTTGGAATGATACAAACATATATACATACTTTTCCATTTTATATATTGTATATAATAATATAACAAACATTAGTGTTTGCTGAAAATTTTCTCAGGAGGGGATGAAATTAAAATGATTACATAATCTATATCTATCTATCTATATATAAGTATATATATTTAATAAGGTATTAATTTCAAAATTGTGTTATTCGGGAATATGAAAGGAACGAGAGACTCCTTGCCCTCTGCGGCCGCCCATGATAATGAAATTGCCAATATTGTTTGAATAATAATATAATTAAATAAAACTCAGGATTGAAAAAAGAGAGAAAATAGTTCATCGATTGGATGTTGGATAAATGACATTTTTATTATTTTTCGTTTTTTTGCAAGGAATTTTCCTTATTATACAAAATGGCAGTCAACATCGAGCAAAAAGTATTAAAACGATAAATTCGAAATGTATTTTAATGTTGATAATAAATGTCAACTCGCGTGGGAGGTGAGTTACAGCCATCGAAAATAAAAAATTTTATTACTTGTATATTTGCCCTATAAAAATACAATCGTTTTTTTGTTTATTGTCCCTTTAGTTGCTTAAGTTTGAAAATTAAACAAAAAAGATATGAATTGTCAGTAAAAAAAACAAATATATTATTTACTATATGGGACACATTCCCTAGAGGAAATAGTAAGGAAAGTAAGTTAAGTCTTGGCATGCTCTTCGTACCCCAAGACTCAAGATGTTAACCCAACATTTTACATTTGCATATTGTTTTATATTTCAATAAAATATGTTGTTTTAATAAATACAATAATCCACAAGAAATGTTTTCCAAAGTTATTTATATTGAATTGAAATTCAATCAAGAAAATTAAGAAATGGAATTTTATTACCAGCCGGGGAACAAAAAAAAAGTCAGGGAAAATATAATGAAATTTATTTTTGCAAAAGTCGAGGGCGGAAATTTATTGATTTATTTAATATTAAATAAAAACGTCGCAAATAAATATAAAATAAATTTTATAATTTTTCAAAGGACATTTTGAACCTTTTTTTAAAAGATAATAATCAAACAGGAAAAAATTACTTATTTGATATCTCTGCATTTTTTTATGAATATACATAAATATTCGTAATAGTGCGCAATATGTATGTAAGATTAATTATTATTTTAGATCCTTTCCCGGGGGGATTTTTACTAAGCTTTTTAAAACAAGATTTTATTTGAACACATTTCATTTTCATGTTTACAGAAGGAACTATTTGATAGAGATATTACTTTTATTTCCTCTCGACTAGTTAACCACCCCTGGCTACCCCCACTCACCACCCCTGCCACACCCTATAAAACCCCATCTTGAATTGTCTAGACGAGTTTGTTTCAAATCCAAAGTGAATTTGTCTCTTTGCTTCTATAAAATTCGATTCGATTTTATTCAATGAATCATTAAGGAAAAGCTATTAACGGTTCATTTTATTTCCGTTATTGTAACTAGATTAAAAAATAAAAATAGATGAACGAAATCTATCTAAATATGGTTCAACGTTTCGATTAGAGTTGGTAATTAGAAATCGAGCCGTTTAACGATTTTCATCTACATACAAAAGTAGATAAAGCCACAAACATTATTGTCAATCTTGGGAGCTTATTATTAAAACAAGAGTATTTTGCTTGTTTACGTCTACTTTAATTCCAAGCTTATTATTATACTATATAGGAAGGTCGAAAGTCAATCTTATTTGTCGCTTTATGAAAATCAATTTATGAAATATAAATGTTGATAATGACGGCGTAATTTCTTTTTCATCAGCTCTATGCTGATTTCCATCTAAAATTATTGTTAATTTTTGTTTAATAGTAAATTCTCTTCTTAACTCTATCAAGGATTAATAAGAATGAAGCTAATATAAAGCGTTTAAAAATCAAAGTGGTCTTTAATTTCCAAAAACTAAAGTAATGTTTTAAGCTTAAAAATTACAGATGGTGCAGGAACCAGTAATCAATATTTTGTATTTTTTTAATTTACGATTTTTTCTGACTTAATGAGGATAACTTATAGATATATTAGTAAATGACAAGGTTAGACTTAACTTTACGTCTTGTATCAGAAAGAGCAAGGTATTTTTATTTAATACATCTAAGCCAAACACGCGCTGATATATAAACTAGTCTTGAAGGTTTTTTATTAAAATATATTAGGTCTCTTTGAAGTCTGGTGGGTAAACAAAAAGCTGTCTTGCGAATTTGAAGCTTTTTGGTAGGTTTTTATTAGTTCTTTTTTTGTCTCTTTTGGGGAAGGGGGTTTGTTAACTCTTCTTTTCATTTAGAGATAGGAAAAGCAAGGGTTGGTTTTGAAATTAGGCTGGAATAAGGAAATCTCTGCGTTACTAAGGTAAATATTTTGTTTATTTTTAAAATATTTTTTTCTTTTTCTTTTAGAAAATATGGTTAAAAGGGATAGTCAATCCACGGTTGGGACTAGAATTAGGTAGGTATAGGTGTTGAAACCAGTGGTGGCATTTTTGTTATGTGGATGATTCAGATGGTTATATAGATTATAAGGATATAGGGAAGAATGGTATTAATTTAAATACAGTCTGGTTCCTACAAGTTAGTTAATTCAGATATTAATATGTAGGTTTGCATTCATTTGTAGGATCTGGCATTGATTTGTGGAAGTCTGTCTATTTATTACTACTTGGGATTATAGTCTTCTGCCTCCTATGATTAAATCAATTATAAATTTTGTCAAGTCCTAAAGTCCTAGAATTGTAAAAAAAATTATTTAGTTCTCACAAGCAGAGATTAACTCAGGTAAAGAGAGGTCATACCATCCTTGTTAAGGTTTTGACCAGGTTTCCTTAACAACTTATGGCAAATGCAGGGATGGCTAATCCGTCGCTTGCTCCTGGTATCGGGTTTTTGCGCGGAATTTTTAAATTACTTTTTGTCTTTTGATGGAAATCTATGGTGATGTTAATTGTTAATGAGTATACATTTCTAATTTTTTTATTTGTTTATTATTTGTTAAATTGTTGTAATTAATTTGTATTGATGTTTGTTAATGTATTGTAGCTAGATTGTATTGATGTTTGGAGGACCTAGCCACCGAGGACTTGTGCCTCTAAGCAGGTCGAGGAATAAAGATTTATTTATTTATTTAAATATTGATGAATTCATCTCGTACCTACTAATTGAAAAGTCCTCAGATGAGGAATGTCCAACTGACAAGCTTTTTGATTTCTGATTAACCATGAGGGATCGAACCCAAATTCTATAAATCATTATCAAACTGTCCTGAACTTTGGCGATTTGTTTCTTAACCAAGATTAAGATTTATACAAATAGCATAAAATATTATTCAAGACAAAATACATTCACTAAAATTTAATTTGAACTGAAAAAAACACACTTAAAAAACACTTTTTCAAGTATTAGTCTGATAGTTTGCAAGAGACCTTAACGACTGACATGAATGAACTCTTGAGCCTTCGAGATTACATTATTATTTATCATTTCTGTGAGTGTTGTTTTGTTATTTGAAACAAAAATAATTATAAAATACAATTATAATATCCAAATAAATAAATATAGATATAATGTAAATTGAGTGAACCATTCAACTACTGTTTGGGCCATTACATTTTAGAGAGCACTTTATGTGGCCCTTCATTTAAAATAATAGACTTTTGATGATGAAATTTTTACTATATATTATTTATATTAATTTTTAGGTATTTGGACTTAAAATAAATAAAAATAAAATCAGTTTAATTGTAATGTTTGGAATCCTTTTATCCATGCTTATAATTCCATTGTTTCTCGGTTGTTTTATTAAAAATTCATACTTTGTTGCAAAAAACACATCGGTAATGGATCAAAAATTGATATATATGAGTTTCCACTGATTAATGTTGTTTTTTAAGAATTCAAAAACAAATAAAATTTAAAACAACAAACGAGAAATAAGAAATTTAAGTGCTTAGATAAATAGGTAAGTATCAAGCAAATGAAACAAAAAAAACGTAACAGTTAAATTGAATTTGTCTTGATTTAAATGAAATCGAAATACCTGTATCTCTATTTATATAAATGATGAACATATAATTAATATATTTTGAAAAGTAAATATTTAATTAATTCTTTCTATTTATTTATTTTTTATCTTTGTGTACAATACAACCCCTGAATATATTTCTTTCTTTTTTATTAATTCAAAGGACCGTTTATTTAGACTTATTAGTCCTGTGCCCTGTTGAATTTAATATCATTTAAAAAAATTGTTGTATTTCATTCCTGCTTTAGGTTGTTGTTGACGCAAAAGCGGAGATAAAATGTTAGAATTTAATAATAAAAAAAAAAAAAAAAAAAGAGGACACGTGAAACATTTCAATCAATGTTGATAAAAACAAGTGGATTTTAAAAGGGTGAAGAGAAAAGATTCATTCGAAATCGAAATAATAAATTTGGTCGAGTCGTGTCAAGAAGTCACCTGGATGTTTTTTTTCCTTAAAGAATGAATGGGATTTATGTGGTTAGCAGCTAAGTGGAAAGGAGACCAGAGGGGCAATTTGAGGATAGAGCTTCTTTAAGCCTCCCATACCCCTCTCTGGAGCTTTCTGGATTTTTCTTCCTTGCCAGTACTGTTATAACCTCTGGCTCTTGTTTTTCCTGCTCTCTATTATTATTTTTCATCTCAGAGATAAATGAAGAAAGTCTTTTTCCATTGATCTCTTTATGAGTATGATAATGTAGCTCGACATTCATTTCAATGGGAGAAGATATATGGTGTCAAAGTCATTTAAGGGAAGTTTGGGTGACTGTGGGGGTGAATAACCTTCGAAGTAACCTGAACATGTCATTTGCTCGAAATTGCGAAATATATTCACATTTTTCTTTGTTACTTTTGTTCAAGAAATGTCCCCGGAAAAGAACGAGAATAATAACCGTAGTTTATAGTATTCAAGGATAATTTCTAAAAGAATCTGGTTAGATAAATAAAGTAAAAATAGTTTTTATTTTTCTTAGGGCCGGTTGTATGTTGCAAAGTAAATGCTTTTTACCACTAACAAACGGTAGATGGTAAATGGAGGTGCTGGGATGGCCAATCAGAAGGCAGGCACTGAAACTGAACTGAAAGTGCCTGTCATCTGATTGGCCATCCCAGCACCTCCATTTACCATCTACCGTTTGTTAGTGGTAAAAAGCATTTACTTTGTGACATACAACCGGCCCTTAGTCGGAAGAAAAATGATTATTGCCCAAAAGCCGAGAAGGCCTAAAATTTCTTGCAATATTTATTCCATGGTAAAAAAAATTAAATGAATAAAATCCATTATTTCAGTAGTTTTACACCTTTATCAAAATTTCGATAATTAAGTTCATTTCTGTGCAAATTCCTTAAAGGTAAAATATACCAAGATTTATTTGTAATTGTTTATTACTTGTTTGTTATATTAGAAGTATTATTTTTTGGAGATATGTAGTGATAGAATTTAAATAGAAATTGATGAAAGGCAGCCAGCCCAAGAATAAAGAAAAATAAAATTCCATATAAAAGAAATTTATTGGAATGTCACATTCATCCTCTTAAAAAATAGACGTTACGGAGGATCTTTCCTCCTTCTTCAGGGTTTAAAAGAGTTAACGATGAAGAAATTCAGGAAATTTCCTTCTTCTCTCCTTCAATAGTGCCAGAATCATAATTTCTTTTTGATATTATTATTTGACGCTCAAAGATCCATCAACTTTTAAGATTATTTGTTCTTTCTGTTTTATTTCGATTTACCCAACAAATGCAACAGAGATTCAATTAATAGGAACTAAAATATTGTATTCGTGAAAAATTTCAAGTTGAGATCCATTTTTTACATTACAAATATCAGAGATACAAAAAAGAGAAAGAAATATAGTGAATATGTTAGTTTTGTTAAATTGTTAATTTATTGTATAAAAATGTACATTGTAACTTGGATAACTCCCGTATATCGAATAAAATAAAATTTGTATTTATATACCTAACCTATAAATAAATATATATATTTAGAGAAATATTTCCAATTAATAAAATATTTTCAATTCGCAATGCTCATTGAATTTATGCAATTACCAAATAATTGTCGATTATCCAATTTTAAAGAATTCCAATCAATAAGAATTTCTCAGGTCGATTTTTAATAATAAAAAAAGGTTTATATAATAATTATCCAATTCTGTAATTGGATATCTTAAACACAAACGGAAACAGAGCGAAATAAAGGAATTAACTTAGATATTTAATTCATCAAGGGAATTATTATGAATAGAACATTTTAGAAGGATTACTACGCAATTATCTAACCTGTTTTATGTACGGGTAAGCCCCCCCCCCCTTCTTCCCTGGTCCTGCTTACCGCAACACTTCCACACAAATTACTATGATATTTTATAAGGATTTTAATAATTAATAATATTACTGAATAATATATAAGTATCAGTGGCGTACGGTCCATGGATGGTGTGGATGCCGTTCATCCCTAAATTTCAAACATTTTCATAAATATATAAGGTCAACTTCGAAAATGTTGCAAATAGAAGGTTTGAAGTCACTGCCTGATAAGTATATCATCCAGTTCAAGCATGTCAAAGACAAGTCCAGACGAGTTTGAGTCGAATAAAAATTGTTCTCGCTGAGAAACTATTAGTAATATACAAAAAAAATGTATAAATATGAATAGAGAATCTTTGGACTAATCCATTTCTAAGAACTCTCAATATATAATATCGGAAATAACTAAGAGTGTTATAGACAAGTCATAGCTTGCTTATAGAAATAGAATTAGGAGAAATTTAAGATTTTCTATAGGATAGGTCGATTTCCATCTCAGGGACTGTGGAGTTTAAGTCACAAGATTTAATTTCTGACTCCTACCCTCACTCACACAAACCAGTATCCGAAGGTCGTAAAATATATTTTTTAAAAATCTAATGTTAAATTTGAAAAATAACCAAAATGATGCCGAAAAAAAAGCGAAGATTAAAATACAATTTTAAAAAATGAAGGGTACTTTTTTGGACAGCATCCCCTGGTTGAAAAGTCACCAACCGCCACTGTTAAGTATATAAATAATCAATGAATAAAAGGACGGAAAATATTTTTTTATAATCGCTTGTGTGATTTGAAAAACAAATGCCATATAAGTAATTCAAGATTAGCCAATAGATTTTGAAAGAAACCAATTCTTCATAAATTACCAACTTCATTAAAAATAGTTTAATCCCAGAAAACAAATGCGAATTCAAACCGGTAAAAATACCTTAAAAGTAATCTAAAGTTATATTTGTCAACACCTAAAGTGATATTCGTAAACAATTTATGCATAAAGGTCATATATCAAAGCAAAGAGTTATAGATGCTTTTACTAATAAAAAATTATGGGCCAAAATTTCGAGGTGTGAATGAGAAGGTATATTTCTATTCAATAAGATTAAAATTATAATCATTGATTTTAACAGAAATTATTTAGTTTTAAATAAATAACAAATTAAATCTTTAAATCAAAAATATACGAAACTCATTTATTAATTTAAAATAAAAATCAATAAAGCAAGAGAATTAATTAAAAAGTTTAAACTTCAAAGGCTGGTGAAATTGTTTAATAAATAAATACATAATTAATATTGAACCATACGAAATGTTGCCAAAACAAATAAAAAGTAGGATTATTTCTATAAATAAATAACCAAACATGCTTTTAGGGTTCAAAAACTTTTCTACTTTGAACTGGCCTTTGGTTTGAAAAATGGTGAAACATTTGTAGGGGATAATTAATTAAATTATGATATATATTTTGAACTTTATTATAAAAAAAATCTACATATATATATAGAATATATAGTTTGGGAAAATATTAAATATTGAGTATAATTAAATAGACATTTCAATTTAATTAGAATCTAACAGTACGCACACTAATTACAAAACAATACATATTTCCTTTTAGTTCAAGACGAGGTCTTGTTATATTTATTATGAATATTTTTGAGTCATGGAAAATATTAAAAGTAAATTAAATTCCAAAAAAATAAAACACGCACTGCATTTTTCGAGGGCTAATCCCAAGATGATTCAACCTGAAAGTGGTCCATTCATACTTTTCTAAATTCAAGGTCGGATCTTATGTTTTTCCGGTGAGGTTTCAGTCTTCTCAAATAGAAAGTTAATGATTATGTGTCATATTATGTGCCAATTGAGTCAACCATTGCTTTCCTCGAAAGCATTGATAATAAATAAATTGATATTGAACTTATATGCATAGTACTCTACTTTCAATTACATTAAATCTAATACCAGGTGTATTTTTAATTATTTCTTCCTTCATTTAAATAAATTCAATTCTTTCGACTTCACTGAATTAGAGATAATTTGTTCAAATAAAAATTCAAATGAAAAATTCTACCTCTATGTCTAATGAAATATTTATTTATAACAAGCGATACGAGTCGCAAGGTCAATTTCGATTTGTTTTGGATTCACTTGAATAAATAAAACAATCTCACGTGTTGTATATTTAGTCGGGGCTTTCTGCTGCACTCTTTTATTTTTGCAGATGAAAAAATACAAAGCTCATTTAAACCGGATTGAATTCGAAAAAAAATGTCATCGTGATAAATAAATAAATTACCCCTTGAAATATGAGTCTTCATCAATCGATAGAACCACCCCTCTTTGACTCTGCTGAGAGTAAACGGAATTGCTTTTCCTTTGTCCTTGACTTTCAACGATAGTCAATATTGCTCTTTTGGGGGTAGAAAAAACTAGTTAGCACCCCCTGCCCCATCCTAAAACACGGCACCATGTAATTAATATTAATGCATTCATTTTTGTCATTTAATTTCAGAACATAATACAAGATTTAATCCGCCCGTTGTTCTCCCTTCATTTGGGATCGATAGGCATAGCTAATTGACATTGAAATAGAAAAGGATACGTGGGTGAATTCGACATCTGGTAGGAAAGGTCAGTTTTGATATTTTATTCAATGTCTAACTAGAGTTCGTGGGTAAAGAAGATGTCTAAAAATAGTAATAAAATAATTGATTCATTATTTCCAGACTAGGCTTGAAATTAACCAAACTTGATGGACAAACGAAAAAGTAAATAAATTTTTATTTAATCTACCCTGTTTCCGATAATTATTTATTTATATAATAAGACATTAACACGAAATAAGTATAGACCTAAAGGCAATGGAGGGCCTAGGGTCGGGGGAGGGGGGTAAAATATGAGGAACACTCAAAAAATTCAAAATCTAAAGTCTATCGTGAAATATTTATGGATGGACAAAAATAGGGGTGATTTTGAAAAAATTAAAATGTTTGGCTCAGAGGATCTTCAGGTGAGACTTGAGTTTATGAAACAAGCTTTAAATTAACGTGAAAGATAACAACTACCTAATCTCATATTTCTGAAGTTAAACAGCTAAACAAATTTTTAATTTTATTTTATTGGGGCGAAATCATTTAAAACTTTACTTTTAGATATTTGGATTCATTATTTTATAATTTATTTAATTAGTTTAAATTGGTTAATGTGTTTGTTTTGTTATTTTAAATCTCCTAGTCTTACTTTGAAATAAAAGTTTGTATCACTTTGCAGAGCTTTTTTTGTTTTATTGTTTTCATTCTGACATTTAACCCCAAATAATAAGGGCCGCCTTTATAAGAAGAAATAAAAGACGGTGTACTCTAATTCATCGAAATTAATAGACAGACATATACAATATATAGCATACTTTTCTGTTACTCACAACAAGCAATTTTTCACCCGAAAAATCTTTGATTAGCAAACAGTCCTTTTGTTTGATTGCCCTCTAAAAAGGTCAGTTCAGTTAGAGGGAACAGTTTTGAAACTCTCTCAACAGGTCTTCGAAATACTCGCAGCCCTCATAGACAAACATTTCTCTATTCACCCTTCGATGTTTATTCAATAAAGATGATTGATTTTTTTGTGTTTAGTTAATTTGGTTAAAAAGTTTCTTTATTTTTCATGTTACGAGCGCAACGTTCGCCATTTGGTGTCGGAAACGGTTCAGGGGTGGCCACTGCCGCTGGAGGAGATGTTTAACCTAGATATGCACTTGCATCCCATCCATGAATTGAGCCCCAGCTGCCCCTAATTGCACTATCGACGTGCTAGGGCAAAATGTCAAAGGTTCTATTTGCGTTGAATTTTAATTCCAACACCACGCACGACCCTTTCAATACTAATAAAAAAAATTACCGAAATTTTCAAAGGAGAATATGAAAGGGATCTCCATCGGTGGATGGCATTAAAACAGCTTCATGATAATGAGAGAGGGGGCAGGGGATTCACCTGTCATTGATATAATAAATTTCAAAATCATAGATGAGATAAAAACGAATACGAGTTCCCTCTGGGGATGACGCGGGTCATTTTTGATTTCAAATGGATGTCCACTGCACAAAAAACATTCCCGAAAATATTTATCGACAAAAGCTCTGTGATAAAAATATAATAGAGTAACAAAATCCAATAAAAAAAAAAAGACGGCTGATTTGATGCTCTCTTTTGTGCTAAAATGTGGATATATTAAAAAATATAACCTTTCAAAAAGTAGTAAAACGGGTCCTAAGGTGGGCGAGTCGCGGTGCAGAAATGCCAACAAAAGACGAAAGCTTTATTTTACCTCTTAAAATTTTATCAAGGAAAATGGCAAATTCATTATTAATCTAATAAAAATTTCGATAAAATGTGATATAATTTAATATATCATGGGCAAAAAAAGTAACGAAGCGTTATTTTTATAGTTTCACGTTTTGTATCCTATTTGCTTAATAAAATTTTTACTATCCTTTCTTTCACCTCAACGGAAAGAAATAACTAACAATATTTCTAATAGCTATAGGTATATAAGTAATTACATTTTATAAATAGAAGGGAACAACTCTTTATTCGTGATCCGTTCTTTATAGATAAAAAAACTATTAATATTTAAATAAATAAATAAAATAAAAATACATTAAAAACTAAATGTGTCAAAGCTATATTTATAGTAGACCAGGGTTCAGAGAGCAACGATGGAAGTAAAAATGAAAATCTTGGGTGTGAAGATTTCATCAAAGTTATAAATAACATCACACAAAGATTTATTATTTCCGACAAGGCTTTCAGAAGTGCACAACTATTTTGAATTTAAATGCCCTCTAAGCTTACCGGATTCTGTGGAATTAAAAAAAATTCAATTTTTATTCAAAAAACCACCAAAAATACAATTTATATTTAGCAATGAAAAGCAAAAAAAGTTCTGCGACTACTCTCTTAAGGAGATTCTTTCGCGATAATCCACACAAAAAGTTTTAGCCTCGTAACCACTCTAAATATGAACGGTGCTAAAATTTTAGGTTATGTTTTTAAACATGAGTGCACTTTTTACACTACTATATTCTCTTTATGAATGGATCGTATCCAAACCATTGGTATTATATCCCTTCCACTAAAAATAATCACCCCAATTTGTTTGTAAATAATTCCAATTTTTTTTTAAGTTACTTCGAATATATTATTCTAACAAATATTAGTTTTTCATCAAGATGGTGAAAGTTCTTCAATGAAAAAAAATAAAATAATGATCATTTTCCTACCCTTTCCCAATCTACCATATGTAAAAAATGTCATTTTTAATTGCAATTATTTCATGTTTGGTGTGGTAAATCGTCTTCAAATTTCAACAGTGTGTTTATTATGGTTTTAATGACTTATATTCCAAGTTTCGAAGACTTCTTAAATTTTTGCATTTGTGAAAGAACTACCTTAAACAAAAGATGAAGGTATAAAGCTTTTAAAACTAAGTCTCAAATGAAATAAATATTTTTATGTATAAATCATATCAAACAGAGGAAATAGTCTTCCCTATTTATTCTTTAAACAATACAGATACCACTTGTTTTTATGAATACATACTGCTATCCTCGTCAAACAATAATTTTAGTTTTATAATCAAAACAATTAAAATATTTTAGAAATATGTATATAGGTAATTATTTTCTTCCGAATAATTATTTTTATTTTTTTTTTTCAAATTTTCTCTAATCCTTTAATACAATTTTTCAGTTTGTTGTTCGGTGTTTCCTTTTGTCGAATAATCCATTTGTCCACTCTTAGGGTCCATTGTCCAGAGGCGGATTTCTTAGAAAATCTGATGATTTGAACGGACCCTGAAGGCTTGTCTTGCAGACAGGTGATAGGACAGACATCCTGTCCTTTATTTACAATCCTACCCTTACCATTTAGCAAAAACACTTTTACTTCAAAGAAAAAAAACAGATTTTATTTGAAAAGTGAAGGTTTTTAAGGGTTATTCTTTAAAGTTTTACGACGAAAGTGAATTTGATAATTTATTTTTGCACAATCGACGGAGCTTATTTTTTCAAAAAGGAAAAACATGCGCACTGAGTATAAACACCTTTTTCTCTAAATAATTTATTATCTAAGGGATGACGTATATATGTGTATAAGAATGCATGTAATATATCATCTATTAATAGCAATGTGTAATTATCGAATTCAAGTGGTAGATGTAGAAAGGGCTGCCTACTGGCAAGGTTAACTGTGAAAGTATTTTCGGATAATTACATAAGGACCATTGCGTCAATTTAAGTGAAATGAATTTTCTTCAAGAGAAAGTGGATGCCAATAGTGAAGAGGGTAGCGATGGTGACCTAACGGGGTGGCACAGCCAAACCGTTAACAACTGTAAACGTTTTTCTATAATTATTTTTGAATTTATAAAATTAAATCAAATTAACATTTTGTGTGAACACATATAAATAAATCTGTAAGAAGAGGTATTTTTTTTTTTTTTTTAATTTCGAATTATTAAGGATTAGATAAATTTTGAATTTAAATAAATGAAAAGTAAATCAATGTCTTATGAGCTAATTATCAAAAGTAATTAAAAATAAAATAATTTAATTTCCAAAATTTTTAAAGTAATTAAGGTTAAATTATAATATTTGCGGTAATATAGATAATAATGGTGATTTTGATAATTTAATTTTTTTGTTTTAATAACATTGACCAATACCAGAGCATATTATTTTTATTTGAATTTTATTGCCCCTGAGAATGTTTATTGTAATATAATTCGAAAACGGGTAACTAGTTTTTAATATATTTTAATTTAAGGAGGTTATTTCGTGACAATCCACACAAAAAGTTTTAGATATGAACGGTGCTAAAATTTTAGGTTATGTTTTTTAACGTGACTGTACTTTTTACACTACTATATTCTTTTTATGAATGGATCGTTTCCAAGCCAATGATCTTATATCCCCTCCCCTAAAAATAATCGCCCAAATATGTTTTTTTTTATTTTTTATCAAAACTACGAGGTAAATAATTTCAATTTTTTTTAAGTTACTCCGAATATATTATTCTAACAAATATTAGTTTTTCATCAAGATGGTGAAAGTAATCAATGAAAAAAAAATAATGATCATTTTCCCACCCTTTCCCAATCTACCATATGAAGAAAATTTATTTTTAATTGCAATTATTTCATGTTTGGTGTGGTAAATAGTCTTCAAATTTTAACAGTGTGTTTATTAAGCTTTTATATGACTTATATTCCAAGTTTCGAAGACTTCTTGAATTTTTCCATTTGTGGAAGAACTACTTTAAATAACAGATTAATTTATATTGAGCTTCGTCCTTTTATTGGGGGGGGGGGAATAAAATTTCATCCACAAAAATTTTAAAAGATTTAAATTTTGGATAAAATGATTAAACTCATAAGTCATGATAAATCATATATACCAGAAAAAGCCTTCAATGATAAAACTCATTCTATAAATATATTATTTTATCGAACAATAAAGAAAAATTCTGGCCTTGAACCAATTTCAAGGAAGAAGAAGAGATGAGGGGTTTTCTAAAATGCAAGAGATAGAAATAAATAGAAATGGAATCCCAAAAGAGGAATTAAAACAGCCATTATTACTGTTTATTCAAGTTTAGAAATTTTACTAAAATTTTTATTTAGAGCAAATAACCTACTAGGATGGAGTATGGTGCTTTGTTTGTGTGAGAAAAGTATGGGGCGGATTTGGCATCGGCCTCCCTCAACATGCGTTCTCACTCAGCTTTATTACCATTCAAGTTGTTCTCAATTTATATATATATAAAAAAAAAAACACCTTACTTCAATTGAATTGGAAATTTTCCCATAATCCAACATGGATAAAAATAGAAAAATGAAAAAATTATAAAGAGAAAAAAAATAATAAAAAATATAGAATTAAAGGGGGAAAATATATATATATGAGTTATACTCAAATTAAATGTAAAAGAATATAACACAAATTGTGAAAATATTATATATTTTTTTATTCGGTACCCGACATTTTGATTTTATTCTGTAGACACTATTTATCTATTTTTAATCTAAAATATCAGACCATCTCCGCTTTGGAATTAATAAGTAAGTACCTGGCCACCGAGCGATGCTCGGCAAATTTTTGCTTCAGTTAATAGCTATATATTAATCCCCGAAACCCCCCTCGCCCCCGGACCCGCACGACTTCGCCCCATCTCCTGCACCCTCTCACCCCACCCCACACCTACATCCCCACCCCGCCCCCGAAACCACGGACCACGGAGTTCATCAATTAAATTGTGGAGTGAGGCTGAGTTGTTAAATTTTAAAAATTTATTTTGTTCATGCAGATCATTTTGTAATATATTTATTTTTTTGTATTTCGATTTCATTTTGTCAATTAATTTTAATAATTTTTTCCTTTTATTTTTTTAATGTTAATTGTAATTATTTTGTACTCTCTGGGTTGAATTTTGTAATATAATTTGTATCTATTATGCTCCAGGAGAATATCATTCTCAGAGCAAAATAAAATCTATCTATCAATTAGAAGTAGGTAAATTCGTGTTCTTGTAATAATAAGCTGGTCGCTCAAGAAACGAATTCTGGCAAAATAAATTTTTTCAAAAAAAAAAAGTTAATGCTGAAAGACATTTTTTTTGTTCCTATTAAAACTTTATTTCGAATTAAAACCTCATCATTTTGATTGTGTGTTTCTGTGTGGCCAAGTTGATTTTCTAATTGGAGTTGGTCCCGTTGAAGCAGGCAAGCAGGCGGCTGTGCAGATAGGTTCGCGTCAGTTGGTTTTCTGCACGTGGAGAGATGGTGGGGGCCGACGGCGCCTCCAACTGGGTCAGTAGTGCTATGTATAACGGCGGGCGTATCGATCCGTCTAGCAAGCCAGGCCAACCAGACGACCCCCAAACCCTCCACCCTCTGAATGTCGCCCGGACAACCCCTACTAGCGCCACCCCCACGAGATTATGCTCACTCTCTCACACACACATACACACTTCGCGTACCATCATCCCTCAGGCAACAGTTTGCTGCCATTGAGGGCAAAAAGAAACCACGATGGCCGTGATAAGGATTTTGCTCGAAAAAGGGATGGATGGAGATACCATTCTGGAGAGTTGCAGTACTTGGATAGAAAATGTCGCTCTCACCTCTCTTCGCGTCATCGCGATTGATTTCCTCGCAGATGAGGGATTTTTGTGTTGAAAGTTGAGAAATAAAATAATATTGCATGAAAAAGTGAAAACTTTTTCCAATAATCGGACAGTACATGGATATTAATGATATGACAGATTAAATTGAAAGTTTTTTTTATATATTGAAGGAGACAATAAAATAGTGTGTCTTCTGCTGGAGATTATAATTCCTGTGAATCAATTGTAATAAACTGATGAAGAGAACAAAGCCCTCGAAACTATAGTCTCGTTATAAATAAAATTTATAATTCCAGCAGAAGACACTCTTTTATTGTCTCCTTCGATTTGACAGATTTTTGCTAGCATATGGCTCGAACTGGAAAGCTGAAACTTGGTAGAAAGGTGTAGTTTATTAGTATAAACTTTTAGGCCCGATTTCAGCTCATTAACTACGAATGCCCAATTTAACGATTCAATTTTTTTTTAATGAAATTGATTAGAGAAGAAGTTGCATATATAGGTCTTGATTTGCCCCAGCATCGTGAAAATTAAAAGAGATTTTATGGATTTGCTTGTATTCAAAGGTTCCCGTGGTCTTGTCAATTGAAGATAGTAAGTTGAGGGAAGTGGCAGAAGGGGAGTTCCAGTTTCTAAAAGTCATAGGGATAAACGATTTGGTGAAAGCAATGGTTCGATTCTTATCCAATTTGAGGCATTGAAAACATCGTGTATATTATAAATAAGGCTTTAGGAGAAATTATTGGCCCTAATTCGTTAAAACAAACAACGTGGTAGAATCTATAGTACAGGTAAAGGGCGGAAAAAATTCTCAGGTGAGCCAAGGATTCGTGTAAGGTATGGCCAGATCTTCAATTAGTTTAATTAATCTCTCCTGGATTGCATTGAGGATGTTTGGAGGCTCTTCTCCACAGATGCAAGCCAAATTCGAGACTAGGGGGATTGGATGTTCTGAAGCTAGTAGCCTGGAAATTAGTTTTAGAAATATGAATATTTAGGCGTCAGAACGAACTTTTTACAATCTCCCGTTTTTGTGTTATCATAATCCAGATAGACAAAAAAAAGCATACTTGAAAATAAGACATTTTTAAATATGGATCAAAAAACAACAACAACAAATTAATGAGTTAATTTAATACTCCAGTAGTCTCTCGCCGAGTGTAATGAGGGATAATTGGCTGTTGGTATCCAGTGGGCTGGAGCCGAATGGGAGGGAATTTCCTCGGCAGACAAAATGACACACGTGTCAAGGCCTGTGGGGGGCGGTCTCACAATCTCCTCCCTCCCTCAGCTCCCAAACCACCCTTTCTTTGTAAAATCAAAAGAAAACATAAAAGAAATTGCTCCTGATGGCAACAGAGAGGAGAAGAATGAAAAGAGGAGAGGGGGGGTTGTTTTAGAAGGGGATGATTACTTTGAACTTTTTCTAGACTTAGATCCTAGACATATATTGGGCGAAGAAATTCGCGTATTTAGCCAAGGATAGTAGATACAAATGGTATAGTAATGTTTATTATTACCAAAAAAAGCTAAATTTGCTGATTTTTTGAAAATTTGTAATTTTAAAAAGAAAGGCCATGAGATATAAAATACGTATACAAATTTCTAGTTGGAGACTTGGATATGGGATTGATTCTTCTGGTTGGATATTAAAGAATTAATAAAATGTTGTATTATTATCACGATATCGGCTCCTCCAATGATAATAATGCTGGTACTGAGAAGCAGGAATATTAAAAGATCGATGACTCGAGTCATTATCAGGATTTGAAAATGATAGAATATTTTAATTAATTTTTAAATTTCAAAATGGATGATGGCCTATACCTATACTACAAACATTCTAGATCTTTGAAATAAATTTATTTGCTTGATAGTTTGTTAGTTTTTATTTTTGCTTAAGAGTACCAGGTGGTAAATAAAAATGTAATTGGAATTTTGTTTTTATTATGTTAGTGTAAATTTGCAATTCCCTAAAGTAACATAAAAATGCACATGAAAAACCACCACTCATCTAGAGCTGAGATGGGATAACATTCCATCATTCATTCTTATAGGGAAATATAAAAAGTCTGAATTGAATTAAAAAATAGCGTATTTCTAACCCATTAGTAGGTATATTCAGCAGGCATATGAAATATTTTAGGAGGTGGTAGTATATACGAATTGCAATAAAAAATCCCATATAACATGTGTCCAATTTTTATTGTTTACAGAGATACAGCTGTTAGAATGTAACCCAATATCGGCAGATTCAGCATGTGTAAATACGTGCGGCATGTTTACACGCTACAGTACAGTAGACTTGGCCAACAAATCACAATGAAAACTTCAATGTAAACTAAAGCACAAATTCACAACTTGAACATCAACATTCAACTGCTGACATTCGATAAATACGCCCATAGCAACCGTTGTACTAAGACACGAAATGAAAATGCATTGAACTCAGCTGTATCTCTGTACTCAATAAACATTGGACACATGCTATATGGAACTTTTTATTGCAACACGTCTATACTACCACCTCCTAAAATATTTACTATTTCTCCTGAAACACCCTGTACCTATACTCTTTTGTAAATAAGAAAATAGCGTGTCATACATTTTCGAGTCAAAATGAAGGTTTAAAATATTTCAGAATTCGGATTGAAATAATGTGTTTTCTACAGGGTTTTGGTATCAAAATTTAATATTATAGCTAGTTCCATCTGAAACTCTTCAACCACAAACAATCATGGACGACTTAATTTAATAATTTCTGGATGCTTTTTGTGGAAAATTCCTAAGTAGAGTCAAATTCAAGTTTTTTGCGAGATTGAAAGAAAAGTTTAGTTTTTCTTTATTTATAATTTATTATTCTCTTAAAAATGTTTCTCAAGACTATGTGCTGATATCGGTTCAAAATAGTGTTAACTTAGGAAAACTATTAATACATCAACACTCCAACAGAGGTCATATTAAAGAATTATAGATTTTGATTTTTAACAAAATATGAAAGATAATTTTTGCTTAAGTTATATATCAAATTTTTAATAGATTGGAATAAAATGCAAATTTTAGTTTCGTTCTTAATTTTACTGGGACTAAATGTAGGAGAAAAAAACACACACACACACATTCACGTCAACCTTTGTGTTGCTCCCAAAAGACTCGCGTTCTTTTTAATTAATTAATTAAAGTTGGAATTATATTTTTGTCACTGATTCGTTCTTTTGAATTTAAAGAGAATCACGCGCCAGGACACCCACACCCACAGTCATCCATCCGCCTGTTGAAACATCCCACGAATAATACGGCACGTGGCGAGGTTATTTATTAATTGGAACTTAACTTCAAATCGATTTTAATTGGATAACTCGAGAATGGAAGATGTCGGAAAAGTTTATGCTAATAGCAATTATTTAATATTGAATGATGTCATGGAAATTCTTCTGATCGAAAGATGAGTAATAAGATGAGAAGCAGGGGACAGGTCGCCATTTTATTTATAATTCATTGGACAAATCCCGACGGGCTTTTTCATGTTTTAGAGAAATTTATTATCAGAGATGTTGTCTCAGGGTAGATGGGAAAAAAGTATTTACATTGATGGCTAAGTGGAAGAGGTGCTTCATGATTTATTCATATAATTATTAAACGATGTATGGGAGTGCAAAATGTTGAAGAAAAAATGAGGAAGATTATTTTTACATTTTATTCTTGAAATTGACAACTTTATGATAAAATGTTGAGATTTTACATATTTTTTAAAGTTTCACACTATTATTCATAAGGGTGTGCAGAATCTTATCCTGCTGGAGTAGTTTATGAATACTTATTAATAAATATTTATTATGAGTATACAAGAATTATAAATAAGATTCAGAGGATTAAAAGATACCAGGAGAATTCGTCTCTATGCTATATTATTAGAACCCTTTTCAAATTCCGAATACCTATTGTTTTCTAAATTTACAAAAAAATATACCAGATTTTTTTTTTTTTTAGTCTCAGGGAACAAAGCCCATTTAGACAGCACATCAGTAAAGTGTTACTAGCGTTAGTGAGGAGCCGAGTTTTTGAAATTTTATATGTTAGCCAGGCTCGAACCCGGGTCTCCCGCTTGAACATCGTCATCAACGGCCAGCGCCTTAGCCAGCTTCGGACAACCCGACTCCTCTACCAGATATTTAAATTAGCACAACATTTAATAGAAATAAGTCCAAATGAAAATAAAGATAATTATTTTCGAAATTTTCGCAATCATTTTTTTTTTCGAAATTTCACCTAAGAAAAATTTTTAGTTAAAATTTTATTTTACTAATAGGTATGCATTTTATTTGTTTAATAAATAATTAAATATTAAAAATTTTGTACATATTTATATTTGTCTTTTGTGATTGTTCATACACCCTTAATATGATTTTTCCTCTAAATCACTAAAATTTGCCCTTGTTTAATTAATTATTTTGATTAGATTACTTCTATTAATTCTAATTTTACTGATATTCTAATTGTAAACCGTTTAAGAGATGATTGATCGTAGAGATGAGCTCAATTTCAATTGAATCGTTCCAATTTGATTGACTATTGATCCTTTTAGTTTAAGCTGCATGGATTTAGTTAGTAAATTTTAAAAAATGGGAAAACTAAAAAAAAACATTTTCAAAGGTCACTAGTGAAAAGTGTACGAAATAATTGATATAAATGTGAATAATTTTAATTCCCTCAGGCAGATTAATAATGAAAATTGGATCAGATGTATTTGACACTTGAAAAGTTATCTCCTTTACTCTTCTAATCTATTTAACAGATAAAAACTGTAAAATTAAATTTATTCAAAAATATCATTTTTTTTAATGAAAAGAATATAACGTGAATTATTATTAAAATAAGTTGGATTAAAAAACAGTTGAAAATTGTTTTTGGTATAATAATATAATAAATATATAAACATAATTATAAATTGATTTGTTATATAAAAAAATGCCTCAGGGTGTGCTCTCGGAAATAAAAAATTATTCTCCCTAATCGAGGAGAAATATTTCTCTCTCTCTATCTTTGATTTGATAACAAAACTTATAATTTAGTACCGTTATTTTTCCAAATGCTTTTTTTCTTATTTATTTGTTAAATGATGATGAGAATATAATTTTCGCTCACCTGTCGCATAGTGGGAGGTGATTTCGGGGGGTCCGGGCCTAGATCTTTGTTATCATAGTTGGCCTCTGGACACCGACCTGAAACATAGAAGAAAAACAATCCAATTAGTAATTAGAAGAGTAGAAAATAATAATAATAATTGAGAATTTAATGAATCATAGATTGAGTATTTACTTGCATTGATGACCTAAAATTTCCAAGGACCGCACACAAATAAGAATAACTTAATTTTAATTATTTTAAATATTTTTTTCGAGATGTGGCTTTACTACGGATTTCATATTTAGTGATTTTTGTTGTAAATGAATACAAAGGTACACTAAATGTGTTCAATCAGTGTAAATGTAAAAAGAAAAAAACAATATTATAATATGTTGGAGTTCGTGGTGTTTCACAGTGACAATACTAGAACCAGATACGAAAAGAAAATGTACGTGTTTGTGATAATAACACCATAATTAAAATTAGTTTTAACTATTAAAATTATTACTTTTTAATTTTTTTTTAATGATATTCAAAAACATAGGGTTTTAATTTTAAACGCCTAATAATGCAACCCGCAATTCAGAGCGTTCGATTCGAATGCATAACCGAGAACACACAGGCGAAGGCCTATCTAATTGAAAAGTTTTTGTTTTCCCGAGAGTAGCAGGTTTGTTGAATCATGAAGAGAAATAAAGAGTGGGTCCTCTGCTTCATGCAAATAAACATTTATATATATGTATAGATATATATAAAATATAAATATATATTAGAGTAATTTTTTGAGACGGACTGATAAGTGAAATTGAGTGGATATTGATGAAGCAGTCCAAAAAGAAGAAGATGATTTATACTATCTTTTTATTCATAAACCGACGTTTCGGAGGCTATTCCCTCCTTCTTCAGGGTTTTGAAAAGTCAGTGAAGGAAATCCAATACGACATTCCCCTCTGTCTCCTCTTTCAGTGGCAGTAACAATAATATATTCTATTTCATTTTCAGGAGAATTATAATGTAGTAATCATTAGAATATAATATAAAGTCATAAAATTCCTTAAAACATTGAGATTTATATGTAGATACTGGAAAACACACATAAATTTGCCCTGATAATTTTTTTTCTCTAAAATAAGAAATCTGAAAATCTACTGTGAAGTTTTCGAAAAATAAAAGTGCTAATTTTAAATTTTAAATCTGGAACAAAATTTCAAGATTTCCGAAAAAATAGTCATAATTTTGGACTATTTTCGACTCCATCTTCATTACAAATACATTTTCTACTTGCAAACGTTCTGATTGAAACTTCTAGAACAACAATTAGAACCCGATCTGAAAGAAAAATTGAATATTGTCCCTTTATTAGAATTTTATATTAATTATCTAGCCAGGAAAAAATATAAACAAATACTACTAATACATAATTTCACTTTTTGTAAGTATGTAGGTACTATATGTTTTTACATATACGAGAAGCTATTTTCAAGTATAAAATTTACGAAAGGTAAAATTAGAAGCTCACTATGATCTAAAAAAATAATAAAGTTCTTATTTCTACATTTTTAACATATTTTTTGAATAACAAATATCAATAGAATTATAATATTTTATCCTCGGTCCGAGACAGTTTTTTTTCTTCAAATGTGGCCCGTGCTAGATAAAAGGTTGGACAACCCTGATATATACCTACTATTCTTTTTTTTTTTAATATTGATCAAAGTTAGGGAAATTAACTAGCAATTGTTGACAAAGCTTGTAGGCGGTTTATTTCAGTATAAAAAATAATGTGATAATAAACGGATTTCCAAACCGAAATAGCAAAACAATTTTTTGCGGGGCATACAAGAAGTTTTACGGGACAACGTGACTTTTGTTTTAATACGCGGTATTTGTATTTTAAAAGTAGAAAGTAAGTTTAGCTCTTTAGAATGAAAATGTTCATATAATATATAAGTACCTGGAGGCACCGAGCGATGCTCGGTAACTTCTTCCTTCAGTTAAAACCTTTATTTTAATATTATTTTTAATTTAAAATTCTGATAAAAAGGTCGATTTTTTTTTGAGAGCCGTTTTCAAATTAAAAAAAATACAAATATATATAGTATTCGCCCACTGTACTCCCATCCCCGAAACCTCGCCCTACCCCCGGATCCCCCACCACTGCACCCCACCTCCTGCACCTGTTTTGATTCAACCATATGATTGATTTTTATTCATCCAATTATTAATAAATAAAACCTATCAAAATGTGTTGTTTTTTCAGAAAATTTAGACCTGCTTATGTGAAATATATTTTTAAATAAATTCTTGATTATTTTTTATTCTATTAAATAAATAAAGTTCTTTATAAAAACAATTATAAAACAATATTTCATTATTCGTGTCCATGATTAATAATTAAAGAAATCGTAGGGAGTTGGACAAGACTTTAAATTAAATTAAATACAAGTTTTGATTAAATATGCCATACGTTTCGTTGTTATTTTGCAACTTCTTCAGTGGCATCATTATATATATATATATATATATATATAAGTTTAATAAATGAGCCACTGAAGAAGTTGCAAAATAACAACGAAACGTATGGCATATTTAATCAAAACTTGTATTTAATTTAATTTAATATATATATATATATATATATAAGTTTAATAAATGAGCCACTGAAGAAGTTGCAAAATAACAACGAAACGTATGGCATATTTAATCAAAACTTGTATTTAATTTAATTTAAAGTCTTGTCCAACTCCCTACGATTCCTTTAATCAATTATAAAACATTTATTAATATTTCTAACGTTTAGGTTGAACAAAATATGTTAAAATCCACAATCACAATACTTCTTCAAGGCCTTTTAGAACAATGAATTAAGGCAAACCATTGTCTGCCTGGGTACAAAAGGAAAAGGGAAACCTTTTTTAAAAACCTAAGAATCGGATTTGTCTACCTGAGAATAATTAATTTGATTACGAAAAAACCCATAAAAAACAATTTTGTCGAAGGTGAGACCGTGACAGATCGAATTGTCACCCCGAAAACCCCCTAACCCGTGAATTTCATCAAAATCGGTAGAGTCGTTTTCAAAATATAACCAAAATACAAATATATAACAAACAAATATATAAATAAATATACAATTTTTGTTCGTTTAATAAGAGTGGATAGATAATGTCCATTTCAATTCATATTAAAATTTTAAAATAATCAAATTATATTGTTTTTCGACATTTCGACGAGAGAAGGGGAAAAATACATCCCCCAACTAATTGAATCGATAATTAATTTAATTGTTTCATAAAACATACTATTTCTAAAACTATGATGAATATTGTCGCAAAAATGTCAGTGAAATAATAATTTTAATCTGTTGTTGACTGCTATTTCTTATTATTATATAAAAAGTTGTTTACTACTTTTCAAGCGGATCCTAATATTTGGATTTCTCGTTTGAGGGCGTGTCCTCTTTTCACCCCTCTCACGGGGAGAGGTGTATTTTTCCGTTTTTTTTATTCGTGTGTGAGTGAGATAGCAAAATAAATATAAAAAAAATTCTGAATCCCAGGGTGTTTGAATTTAATGAGATCCCAGGGATGACCCATTCAGTTCGGATATGGGGGATCAACACTTTTCTCTCCACCAATCATTTTATATCTATCGGAATAAATTACACAAAATATAAAAAAAATAAAATAAAAAGAACAATAATATTATTATAGCTATTTTCCTATAAAATAAATAAATTTTAATATAATAAATTGAATATTTTTTAATTGGATTTAATTAAATTTACAATAAAAATAAAAATTTAATTATATTTTAACACATTTTCATGAAAGTTTTTTTTGGCAGCAGGTAGAAAGAGAATTTTTGTTGATAATAATCATTTCCCATGATATATAAACAGATATTTAGTTTCGTATTAATATTTCCAATAAAAATTAAAAAAAAAAGAGGATCTTGTTATACTTTATAATGAAAATAAATTAATGGAGAATTGATGTAAGGCAGACCAAGGAAAATAAAAAATACAATTTCGAATAAAATAAATTTATTAGAAAGTCATTTTTATTCTCTTAAAAACCAAAGATTTAAACCCTGAAGAAGGAGGGAAGATCCTCCAAAACGTCAGTTTTTAAGATGATACAAATGACTTTACAATAAATTTATTTTATTCTCAATTGTATTTTTTCATTATCCTTAAGCTGCCTTCCATCAATTCTCTATTAAAATTTTACCAGTCCTTTTTTAAAAAAGAAAATACTTCTAAATTAAATTAATTTTTGTAAAGAGTAACTTCTCGAAAAATACCATTCCCTGCATCAATGAAATTAATTCTTACGTATTTCAATCCTGAATGTCATGAGTCCGACATACAAGACTTAATAATAAAACTATTAAGGTAGTTGTTTCACCATATGGGTTTTCTTAGGATTTTTTTTTGAAATTTAGACAGATTATTATTTAAATACCTCTGCATAGATTGGTGGCAAAACAAAATTTATGAACAATATAGTTTCGGAGATATTAAATTCCAAAGATAGAGTTTTTTCAGACTCTAATACATTGATTTTACTTAGGGAAAGTGGTGTAGGTTTTAGATGAAACATGATATTAATCTAATACATTGCACTATACGGGAAATCGGAAATTTAATTATAATTAAGAAACTCTTTTTACCATTGTTATAAAAAACTAAACCAACATTAAACAATAACTAATACATATTTTAAGAAAATTTTAATTCATAGTTACAACACAGTTTCTGAGATAATAATGAATAATTAATGAAACATGTATAATGAAAAATTTACACTAAAAACAAGCTGGCAACAACACATTTATTTATTGTGGGTTAGCTTTAGTCATTTTTTTCGCTTCAGCCATTGTCGCAACAGCTTTCAATGGCTTATTAAGAACTTTTTGTTTTATGAATCTCCTTTTATAATGTACTTTATCTGAAATTTCTATGATAAAATATATACACGGTCGGACAGTGTTGCCAGATTTGTCAAACGCGCACGGGATTGGCTAGAAGTGGTACATAAACAGCAAAAAATTTTGGGCTTATGAATTATGAATCCTTATTGTATGTTCTATATACTCTAGCATTAAATGTTTGCTAGTATTGTGGCCTAACAACTACCTTTATATCATCCAAACTATTTATATAAATTTAAAATTTTTCAATTTTGATAAATGATTACAATTGTAGGTATATACGAATGTATAAATAAAAATGTAGATCTTGTAACTTAGAGAGAAAAAAAAACAAAAAAAGAAGCTGGCCAAATGGATTAATTTCCGAGGTCATTAAATAAATAAAAAAAAAAGTTGGAATGCTTAAAGTTAGCATTTGCGGTGAAATATAGTTTATTTCGAGGATATGTTTATTGCTTCGTTCATCTAATAAGGGCGTCTTCATCCCTTTTTTATTTCGAAACTGCAATTGCTTATCATCACTAATTCGACAAAATCCCCTGGGGAATGTCAGGTAAATATATGATTAAAAATGAAGGGCGTCGGCATGTCTGGTATAGGGTAGGCGAGACGAGAGCAGGAAGAAGGAAACTCAGAGTGCAGTGCAAGTGCAGTGCAGGGGACGGGGGACAGAACCTGCAGCCAGCACAGCACTGGGCAGCCCTGACCTTGCTAATTCAATTGAATGCACCAGAAATAGGCGCTCAGTGAAACTAGCAACAAAATAGTTGCGTAAGGAGAGCACAGGGACACCAACTAACAGAAAGCTTCCAAGTCGTCCACTCTTTTATCTGTTCTGCTCAGTTATTTCATTATTTTATACTTAAAGAATTACAATTAAAACAAAATGTGTCCATGAGAATAATATTGAAATGTAATAGATACACCAGTATTAATGCCATGTTAAATATACTTAATTTTCTCAATGTTAAGGAGACTGTCTATTGTAATTCAATAATTATGATCTTTAAAATAAGTAACAATTTAGCACCAAAATATTTACTAGAAAAATTAAAATATACAAATGTAGGGGGTTGTTATGATTTGAGAAGTGGGGAAAATTTCAAAATTGATGTTTGCAGGACAAATAAAAAATTTAAAACTTTATTCTACAGGGGTTTGTCGGAATACAATAAAGTGCCAATTGAGATAAAGAATGCCACGGGAATTCATGAATTCAAGAAGCGATTGTTAAAATTTGTAATTTCGAAGAGATGATCTTCTTGTGATATCTCCAGCCAAAATGATAATGTTAAGTTGTGGTATACTTTGTGTTGTTTGCTGTATTATTATTACAATTTTTGTATTGTATATTATTATAATATTATTGTTATAGTATTTGTATTCTATTATTGTATTTTTGTTGTACATTATTATTGTAATGTTTTATATTGTATTATATGGTTAACTTTTATGATTGTATATTATTATTGTATTGAATATTATTATTGTATATGTATAGCTGAAAAATAGATAATAAAGAAATTATTATTATTATTATAAAAAAAAAATCACTGATGTATTATTATAAAACCAAAGAGCAAAAAATGTACTCGAATATTTGACATTACATAAACAATCGATTAAATATTTTAGTTAATTTATTATTCTTTATCATTGAATAGAATATATTATAAAAGAACACTATACCACTTTATTAAAAAGTGTTTATTTTATCCATATAGCTTAACATTGCGTCGCGTCCAAGTGAAAACCTCGTAAGTCCATTTTGCAAATGCAAAAGAATCAGGCCATGATAAAAAGGAAAGAAAACTTTGAAATCCTTCAATAACAGAGTAACACCTATAAGAAATTTATATTTGAGAGTTTATAATATAAACTCTTCAATATAAATCTCCTTTAGGTGTTACTCTGTTGTTGAAGGATTTCTAAAGTTTTCTATATCCATGGCCTAATTCTTTTGCATTTGCAAAATGGACTTACGAGGTTATCACTTGGACGCGACGATATGTAAAGTATTGTAATCGGTCTAGAGACAAGCGCGACTTTAAAGGGTCATCAGGTAAAGATTATGGAACCCATGATTTCAATCAAAGTCTCAAATCGTAGTATTCATTCAGGATGATTTTTAGGAACTGAGGATTTTGCCAAAAATTACATGACCCAGAGACCAAAAAGAGCGTTTATTTAGTCTGTGGGGAATATACTTTTGTACATAGTATATATGCACTATGTCTGTATGTGTGTTGTTCTTTGATACTTTCCTGATGATCTGGAGAAATCGACTAATAGGTACTTGAAAAATAACCATTCTACATTGAAACGAACGTTTTGACCATTAATGGTAATCCTTTTTGAAGACATGGAGGAATCGACTTTAAATCAAAATTAGTCATCGATTCTCATCTAATACTTGAGGAATAATCATTCTACATTGCATTTTTGACGTTCAATGATACTAAATTCTTTTATTTTTACTTTCGCATTTATATTCATAGAATATAACGTGGAAGTATAGCGATGCCCTGTCTTATTTTTTGTGTAAACAAAAGCATCAAATCTGTAATTGTACTTTTTTATTACCATCAGCTTCAAATAGCCAGTGACATCTGATTAATAATAATTAAGGAATAAACATATTAATATTTCGAATGATATAGTCTAGCTACAATCCGTTGCAGTTTATTTAATGTATCTTTGTTGATAGTGTCAAAGTGATTGTCTATTATATATTCCATTAACTTTTTATGATCCAAACTCAAAAGATTTTCAAAGTTGATAGATTTTATTAAAACTTCTTTGCTTTGTGTAGTATTTTTATGTGTACCTGGGTTACTCGATTTACTATATATATATATATACTTAGAAATTAGATACAGGGTTTCATAATATTTTTCTTAAATATAATCCGAAAAAAGTAGAATCAAATTATGGTGAACTATTCAGTCAGAGGAGGTAAATTGAAAAGTCGATGGATTTTATAATAATCATCTCCTCTTTTTCGAAAGATTAAAAAAAAGAAATAAGAAGAGTAGGACCAATTTTCCATTAACTAGGTATAAAATATAAAACAGTATAAAAAGTATAATAATGTTCACTTTTGTAAAGTTAACTTTATGTCTTGTAAGAGTAAGTTTTCATTTATTTAAACAGATTAGATTCTGTTGAATAATTACGAGTATATATATGCAGAGCAGAGAAAGCCATATCTCATTTATAGCAAGAGTTCACATCACGATGGTTCGGGAATAATAATTACATCATTGTGTCAAAAATGGGTGAATTTCAAATTCTTTATTGAGTGGGTGGTTTTTTTAATACCTGTAAGAAAAATTAGGACAGAGCAACTAATCGGGACAATGAGATAATTTGCCGGCCAATAAAAGAAGAAAATCAGATTTTTTTTATAAAGAAACCATTTGAATGCAAAAGATAGTCGTTTGCAAATTCTAATTCAAAAGGAAACCTTTCAACCGACATTATAGCAGAGCTAATAGTACTAGAAGTTTTCTTTAAATTTTTAATGTGAAAATTCAAAAAAAAAAAAAAAAAAATATTTATTCATCTGTACAGAGACAAAGATGATAAAATATCTGTTCTAAGAGAACCTATTCGAGATAAGATATATTTTAAACAATCAGGAGCTTAAAAAGTGAAGGAATTAGATCATGGTAGCTGTTGTTTTGACGAAGTTCAAGGAAACCCATCATTAGAACCATTTTATAGGTTAGCTTAATTTACTTGGATAAAATAGCGATTAAGTGATTTTTTGTGATGCTAACTTCCTGTCTCAAATTAATATAAAAAAACACTTCTTTTTTATTTTATCCAATGCGAAGCATGGGTAAAGTATTGTAATCGGTCTCGTGGCAAGCGCGACTACAAAGGATCCTCAGGTAAAGACTACGGAACCCATGGTCTCAATTATAGTCACAAATTGTAGTATTCATTTAGGTTGAATTTTATCACGTGATGGTTTTGCTAAAAATTACATGGGGTCTCGTCCAGAGGCCAAAAAGTGCGATTTTTTCAGGAAGTGCGTGCGGATGGATGTATGTATGTTATCGTATTTTTCGTCCACGATTTTTTCCATACCATTGCACCGATTGAAATGAAATTGAAAACCAGCCATTACTTTAATAAAATGAAGCGCTGATTAGTTTTTGGTACATATCGGCCCACAAACATTAGTACTTTATTTCAGTACTTTTTTAGTTTTTTACTTTATCCAATGCGAAGCATGGGAGAAAGTATTGGAATCGCTCTCGCGGCAAGCGCGACTTCAGAGGTCCTCAGGTAAAGACTACGGAACCCATAGACTCAATTAAGGTCACAAATTGAAGTATTCAATGAGATAGAATTTTTAGCACAGTTTTGCCAAAATCTACGTGGAATCTCGCCGAGAGGCCAAAAAGTGCCATTTTTTTGGAAGTGCGTGGGGATGGATGGATGGATGGATGGATGTGTGTGTGTGTGTGTGTATCGTTTTTTCGTCCACGATTTTTCCACACCGTTGCACCGATTGAAATGAAATTGAAAACCTACCATTAGTTCAACAAAATGAAGCGCTGATTAGTTTTTGGTACATATCGGTCCACAAACATTAGTACTTTATTTCAGTACTTTTTTAGTTTTTCTAAATATCTTGAAAATGACTTAACCAATTTTGATGAAATTTAATATCCTAATTAAGTACCTTGGGGACCACAAAAAAGGTTAAATAAAGCTTTTAGTAAAATTATATTTTAAAGTACTTTACTCAAGAACATATTAATATTTCAAATGAATTTGGATAAAGTTTAGCAATGATCCGTTGCAGTTTATTTTATAAATATTTTGAAAATGACTAAATCAATTTTGATGAAATTTAATAATGTAATTAAGTACCTTGAGGACTACAAAAAGTTCATATAAAGTTTTTTTTGTAAAATTATATTTTAAAGTACTTTATACATTGGATAAAGTTTAGCAACGATCCGTTGCACTTTATTTTACTTAAAAGTACTTTTTCTAATTAATCATTATTTATAGGTTCATAAGAAAATACAAAATCAACAGATGGTTATTATATAATTTCAAATGCGAAAACGCAAAAATTCATCAAATATATTACATTTACAAACATTAATTACAATTATTACTAATCTAATTGTTGAAAATTTGTTTACTTGTTCGTATAAAGTTCAAATGGATCTCGTTTAGTGCGGACTTAACTGTCTGAGAAGCAAATAAAAGACACACTTATAGAATGGCTGGATTAAAGCGAAATTGGACTCGTATGGAAATGGACTTAGACGGGGTGGTCTGGGGGTAAGTGCAGATGCAAAGACAACTCGAAACTTAACTCGCATCTCTAAGTAGAGAGCAATTTACAAGCGGTTTGTTACCATTAGAAAATAACAAATGCCCGTCACGTTTTTGCACTTTTCACAAAATTATTTCGAATTCTCTGATTCGAAAACTCATTGGGAAAACTTTTACGTATTTCGCCTACTTTCAACCAGGATCAGCTTTACAGTTTGTTAAATACAATGATTTTTTTTGTAATAGTTTGAGTAAAGAAATGTCTCAACGGATTGAGATCGTAATGGTCTCAAATTTTATTTTACCTTAAGGTGTTCAGAGTGCTTCCAGACCCAGATTATTTTCCTCGATTCATTTTTAAAATGATAAAGAATATTAAATATTTTGCTCTTTTTTTTTAAATAAAAAGGTGTCATCAGAAACTACTGTCTTATAAGGCACCACAATCATAATACATAGTCAAATGCTATCTTAACTTCTTTAAAAAGAATTTCTTCGTGTTGAACAGTCAAAGTTTCAAATAATTTACGATACTATTTATTTTTTAATAATTTGTCTCTAACCCGGGGTCAGATTTTAGCCGGATGCCACGAGTCGGATTCGAATCCGGGCCCACATGGTTAGCAGGCTGACACGCTACCACCTAGCCTAACCCGTCCCCCCATTTAGAAGAAATATAAATTATTTGTACAATGTTTTTATTAATTATTTTTGAAAGAAAATAAAAAATGAATTTTTTTCTAAAGTGCCAGGTCATTTAATTATCCCATTAATACAAATTAAGTTTACTGGAGATTCTTCACTAAGGTCAGCCTAGCTGCCTATCTAAGGTTAAATAAGTTTTTTTTAAATTATTAATTATTTTTGAAAGAATAAAAAAGTAAATAATAAATACATTTACAGTACCAGGTCATTTAATTATTACATAAGCTGTTATGAAAATTTACTGGAGATTCTTCACCGAGCCTAGCTGCCTATCTAAGGTTAAATTAATAAGTTAAATTATCGAAAAAAAAAAAAAAAAAAATACTTTTATTTCTTCCTTTTGTAACAAATTAATATGAAATGACAAGTCAATCGATAAAACATTCAACGAGATTCTTAATTATTTAATAATGAATTATTTGTACGGCGGAAATATTTCATGAGGTCGTTTTATGTCAATAATTGTTTCCATCACCCACAGTTTAACATTTTTTTATTTCTAAATACGAGTTAATGGATCGACCTTCAAATCAAATAAAGTTTTTTAAGAATATCTAATAAAGCATGCATTTTCACGATATTTTAAAAATATTTTACTTTATAAGGTCTTCAAATATCCATTTAAATAAACGATATATATTTAATTATTATTTTGTATTATTACTATATTAATAGTTCATTAGCGAGAACAATTTTTATTGGACTAAAAGTCGTCTGGAGTTGTCCTTGACATGCTTGAACTGGAAATATATCTACCAGGAAGGGAGTTGAAACCTTCTATCTGCACCCTTTTCAGAAAAATCATTCATTTTAATTGCCCCTTGAAACTATGCAACGATTTTCTTTCAGAACCAATATACTTAGGAAAACAAAAATGTTTTGTATAGAAATATTTGAAATACCGGATAATAATTTGAAAATTTAAAGATCCTCCTGAAGTTTTGAAGTCGGCTTTTATATTTACGAAAATACTCTAAATGTCTAAATGTTTGGAATTTTAGGGATGCGCCGCATCCACAGACCTCATATAAATATGAATATAATTTATTTTATATTTTTATAATAAATTATATACCTATATGTTTATTTTCATCAAGCAGAGGTCAACCTCATTAATTTCTCTTTTTCAATCAACACTCTGTTTCTCTCGACAAAATCTTTTCATATTAAAATATATTTACTATTGTAAGCTAGTTACTTTTATGCTCTGGCACGAATTTCTTAAATTCATAAATAGAAGATTTTTTTCTCCCAATGATCTTCCGAAAGGTTAGAAGGGGGCGTGAGTTATTTAATTACAAGCACAAATTAATTGTTCCAAGCTTTACTTTATGCGAGACATTTACATAACGAGATGCTAATCAAATACATATGTTTATTAAGAAATTCTAAACAAACAATTTAGAGACATAACTTGATGTTTGTAGAATTCATATCTTCAGTTATTTTAACTTAAAAACGATTTCTTTAATGATAATCATATATGCGAAATAAAAATAGTTAAAAAAATATAAGTAAAATGGTCTCTTTTTGTGTTGGACTTTTGCATTTAATTATTTCCTTGTTGATTTGTTGAGTACAACTTAATAGTGTAATAATTTAACATTTATAGTACAAATAAAGTAACATGAATTAAGTCATTTAAAGTTTCTGTGCACAAATATTTTATTTTAATTTATATATGTGAAATCATTATAGAAAACCACCAAGGGATTAGTTTATATTAATATCAGTAATTATATATTACATGGTTAAACAATCAAATTAATTTTTGTTCATTCCCATTATGTCAATTGATAAATATTTTCAAATGAAATTTCAGCAATTAAACGATTTTTATTAAGTAATTTTGTTATTAAAATGATTTACAAAATAAATTTATACATATATCTATTTAAATAAATTCTTGTTTTTGTTAATTTTATTATTTTTATTATATTTTAGTATTTAATCATATGTATATGAAAGTATATCCAAAAAAGCATATGGCGCGGTCGTAGACAAGTTCAATAAATCTGAGCCGTTGAGGAATTTCTCATTTATTCGGGATGTAAATGACAATCATTTTCACTGGGGACAAATTTAAACTTTTATGTAACAGCATTAAAATGAATTGTCAAAAGGTTTATTAGTATGATGTTGTTGCTACAAATTCAACTTTTTATTATACTAACTTTTTACTGTACTTTTTGCAAGCAAACTTGGTCCAGTTGTATGGGTGGATTATACGACAGAAAGGTGGTATGTGGGGTGGAGGTGATGAATTCTAAAGTGCACTTAACCTCAACTTGAGGGTCTCTTTCTTCTCAAAAAGCACTTTGAAATTACTATTGAATAGCATTCAATATGAATAACATTACAAGTCAATAAATTATTAAAAAAATAAACTGCAACGGATCGTTACTAGACTTTATCCATAGCCATTTGAAATACATATTAATATATTTATTCTTTTATTATCTATTAATCAGATAAAGAATTGGTTCAAAGAATTTTTGTTAAGCACTTGCTTAGTATAAAGTAAAGTAATTTAAAATGTAATTTTCGTAAAAACTTTATATACCCTTTTTTGAGGAACTCAAGGTACTTTAATAGATTCTTAAATTTGAACAAATCTGGTTTACCAATTTTCAAGATATTTAGAAAAAGTTAGAAAAGTACTAATGTGTGTGGGTCTATATGTACCAAACGCTAATCATTCATTTTTGTATGTTTTCAATCTCATTTCAATCGGTTGAACGGTGTGGAAAAAATGTTGTCGAAAGGCTTTCATATGTAATTATGTGGGGCATATATCCCCACGGACTAAATGATAAAATCGAACTTTTTGGGCCCTGGTCTAGACTCCATACAACCATCAGGTCGTAAAATTCAACCTGAGTGAATACTACAATTTGTGACTTTGGTTGAGACCATCAGTTCCGTAGTCTTTACCTGTGGACCCTTTGGCGCGAGACCGTTTACAATACTTTACCCATGCTTCACTATGGATTTTTTTATTTTATTTACATATAAGCTTGAATTGAAATACGCAGCTTTAAGTAAATTTGATGATAATATTATGAACTTGAAGGGTCGGTCATTCAGTGATTACTTCTCTAACTGAATTTATTTTTTCAGTTGTAAGTTTACATTCTATCTTCTGAATCCAGTACATGCAATTTCTTCCATCTTCTGATTGTTTCGCTGTTGTCCAGAAGAACTATGGCCGATAAGTTTGTATAATTTTCCAGTTTCCTTGGGTGTTTAATGAATTGATTGCTTATGACTTGCTTATGGATAAAGTAAAAACTTTATTTATTCACAAAACTATGAAATTCTTATTCAAAAGATTTAAATGTTTTTAATCAGGAAAATGGGAAAGAAGAAAAAGAGTTTTTAAGTCAAACAAATCTTTACCCAGATAAAAAAAAAACAAGTTCACTTCCAATTTAATGCAATTCGAATAATTTTTTTAGATGAATAGCAAAATCTATAATAGAAGAGATTATTATATGTTTTATGTCGAAGAAGTTTATGCGAATTTTTATTATAGCCCATTTCGCTTGTTCATCAGATAATTGTGATAAGGCGGCAGGCGTCCTCGACCCGCTAGCAGAAGAGCAGAAGGGTGGCAACTTAATCTGAAAACTCAGCCCCCACCCAGCCACCCCTGTAGAAACAAAGTAATCCGCAAGCCTTGGCCTTTCCTCAAGCAGATTTTTGTTCATTTTATTAAGAAACTGAATTGTCTAGCTAAATAAAATGTTGGAAGAGAATAAGTTAAACAAACTCAATGTTGTAAGAATTGTTGGAAACAGATTTATTCATTTATGAATAATGGAAAAAAAATCTGAACCGGCAAACAGTAAGGTCGTATCCATTATTTTGAATCTGATTTCACGTGATGGGAAGAAAATATTTAACCTGCATAAGAGTTTGTCCTATTTTACCATTAAAGGTTAAAAGATCATTCCAATATAGTAAAAAATAAGTTGCACTGCGGGTCTTTTAATTTATTAAAAGAGATATAGCTTCTAGTTATTCAGAAAATAATTATTTTCATAAATCCTTGAAAACTACCCATCCTTAGAATAGTGAGTTTTGAAAGTTGAATACACTTAATTAATTTAAGGGAATTTAATTCGATCTTATTATATTCATTAAATCTCACCCTTTTGCTGTAGGGGTGGTATGGTGGTGGTTAGTAGCCTGTCGTTCGTTATATGTAAAGAAAGCAAGTCAACAAACGTATTTATTGCTATAAAAACGAAAGGTCAATAAAACTCAACTATTGAATTTTCTTTTCCTGTATTTACTAACAACAACATTTCGAGAGACCGTTAGAACACCAAACATATACGCTCGGAATCAAAAAAATGGGTTCATATACCTACAGTGGAACAACAGAGATGACACTTTCTTTGATTTGATCTTGAAAGAAATTAATTATTTTAATAATTTGAATTCCAGATAATAGTTTATTTTTTGATGAATAAACTTGCAATGTTAGCAGTTTATATAGTCATGAAAAAAAGTTAAACAATTTCACCTGAAAACCTTATCCTATTTTCTTTTTATAAATTATAACAACATTTTTATAGTTGGGATAGATATATTTTATATAGGGGTATTAAAAGCAGACCAGATAAAGGAAGTGGCGGAAGGGTGAAGGTGATGAGGATGGGTTGCAAAATTCCCGGCTAAGCAACAAAGTCCTTTTCAAATAAATGAGAAAGGGCCGTTTCAAGTTTGGACCCGAGCGAGTTTTACTGTGGGTAATAAAATATATATGATTATAAGTACTTTACGAGCGGATCGCAATTCAAATAGATAGTTATTTGGAACTGTTTCTCCATGGTGCACAATCCGGATTTATTTTATTAGGGAACGTTTGAAACGACATTTTTCAAAATTTCAAGGAAAATAAAATCGCGCAACTAAATCTGCTGAATCCTTTACAAAATAAAGAAAATTAATTTCATTTTGGTTAGAGACATCCCCAAAAAAATCTAAAAATATTCCTTGGTATAATTAAAAAGTTAGCTTGTATTTAAATTAAATAACCTTTCATTGCGAGGGATTATACAATGAAATATGACAATACATTCTAAAAACCTGACTCATGACAATACATTTACTATGTCAATATCAATTATTATAACATCTATCATAGAGAGGAAGTGTGTGTTTAAATCATAATTGTAAAAAACTCAAAATTAATTTTTATTGATTTGGCAATCCTTTACCACTGAACCGATTGAGTTAGCAAGTTGAAAATGTCGTAGGTGTGTAATACAAACATCTGCTCATTAATTACAATTATTTGGTGGCATGGCTAGAATGTTCCAAGTCTTAAATAGTTCGTTTTGGTGATACAAACATTTTGGTCTTACAACGAATTTTTTTCACGACCTTTGCATTTTTGATCCAGGATCTACGCAGCAGCGCACATACAAAGAGAGACAGAAAATAAAATCATGTTTGGAATGATTTTTCTACACGATTCAGAGAATTCTATACAGGATAAGGTTTTGGCCTGTTTTGAACTGGAAAACCAATTTTTCTCATCCCAAAGTAAAATGTCCCAACAGTCCTTAAGAATAGTTGTTTTTCTGATATTTAAGTGATCAGTTAATAATTCTTTAAAATATTTATATGTGAATGTAATTTGATTAAATAACAGTTCTCCCCCTCTTATCTAGGTATTCCAGGATGCTGCTTCTTTTGGGAATTGAGGTTGAAGGGCTAAATGACAGCCCAGGAGACTCCCAATCTTCTTAGGGGGTTGGAAGAGGCTGTCAACTGCGTAGTAGGCTTATAAATTCGCGGGATGTTTTTGGTTGTTTTGGCGGGCTGCGGTGGGAGGAGGGCCAGTTCGTATCGACCAGGCTTCTTCTCGTTTCCAGGGCGACGCGGATCAACAAGTCGAGCGCGCGGCTGCCCTCCTGCGGCTGGGGTCGTCGCCGAAGATACCCCGCGACCGATTCTCTGCTCGAATACGAAGTGCTCTTCTATTCCGTCCGCTCGCAGTACGGCTGGCGCGGACTTCAACTTGCACGCCACGCAGGAGGTCCTTGAAGGTCCGCTCTCTTGCGGCACTCAAGCCCATCGAGTCAGCACCTCCCTAAGAGATAACCGAAGTGATGAGGACGTGATCGTCGCCGATTACAAGATTTAATATTTCGAATTGAATGTGGCGGCAGCGGTCGTCGTCGGGCAGAGGGCTCTGGAGCAGACATCGCAGATCAGGGGTTGAAATGCCTCGTCTCGACAGAGTACTCGCTCGTACGGGCCTAGGCCAATGACCCGAACCTACCCCAACCCGCTCACTGTTGCGATGAACTCAATTGACCCCGGCGTCACTCTCGCCGTCTCGCTTCCTCAGTCGTTTCACTATCTACGCCCCCCTCATGCACCCCCGGAATCAAAACACCCCCTCGTCAGACTGCTGGCTACATCGGCCAAGTCTAGCCAAAAAGATCCCCCCGAAGAAGACGACGCTTCCTGGAGTGCAATCAATCGATGAATTTCCTTCTGACGAGATACAATTATCTTAAATACCCGACTCACCTAAACAGGATGTGACCGACACATCAAAAGGGCACTCCACGTATACAACGTGCCGGGCATCGCAAAAGGAAATATCATCTTAGACCGATAACGATTTGCGAGTTGCCTTAGGTCAGTAGGAGAATAGAACGTCTTTGGGAAAAATCAATAGCTAGTAAAAAAATGATAATCTTCGAAATAAAATTAATTTATTAAACAATATAAAACTTTGGTAGTTTATAGATTTAAATTTGTATTAAAAAACTTTTTCAACAACGTTTCGGGGAGAAAGTATAAAGTGTTATTATCATCTAGAGGCTGACTGCGTGTGCACTTGTTGCACCTGTCTAGTTACGCCATGCATGTAGCACCTCTAGTTGATATTGGGGTTTAAATTTAATTGCTAGCACAGCGGCTTTCAGCCGTCCATGGAATACGTCTCGTTAAATCCAAGTGTTTTCGATCCCCCCACCCTTGTGAAAGTTCGTCAAATTTTTGTAGACCCCTAGCTATAATTAAGGTACAATACCAGAGCCCCCCTTTCTTAAAATGAAAAATGAATGATAATTTGTTCAAATTTCAGTAATAAAACTATTTCCATAGAAATTATATTTATTTAAACGAAAATCAGTTTTTAAAACTATAATTTTTTAAAGCCGCAATTAACCAAGCTTAAAAACCATTAGAGTTCATTTAGGGTTGTTATAAGAAGAAAAATGAAATTGATGTATCTATGTGACGTCACGTTCCACCTCCCTCCTCACACGCTGTAACGCTAGGCTTGATTGGCCACCACCCCTTGATGAGAAAGTGATTTATGAATGGCCTCCAAAGTCTAGTTATGGCACTGGCTGGGTGTGTGCACAAAATCAATGTTCTTAATAAAAAATAAAAATTACAATTGCTATTTATACTTCAAATATAAAAATCACCATAGTTTTAAAATAGTAAAATGATTAGAAAATAACTTGCTGTTCTTTAAGAGATTGTTTTTTTTTTTTTTTTTTTTTAGCTATTGATTTTATACAATGACATTTATTTATTTCCTACTAACCTAGGTTAACTCATGAATAGTTGTCGTGCTTTAATCTTGTAATGACGAAAAACAAAATAAACTTCAAATAAACTGCAACGGATCGTTGCTAAACTTTATCCAAATTCATTTGAAATATTAATATGTTCTTGAGTAAAGTACTTTAAAATATAATTTTACTAAAAACTTTATTTAACCTTTTTTGTGGTCCCCAAGGTACTTAATTAGGATATTAAATTTCATCAAAATTGGTTAAGTCATTTTCAAGATATTTAGAAAAAACTAAAAAAGTACTGAAATAAAGTACTAATGTTTGTGGACCGATATGTACCAAAAACTAATCAGCGCTTCATTTTGTTAAACTAATGGTAGGTTTTTCAATTTCATTTCAATCAGCGCAAAGGTGTGGAAAAAATCGTGGACGAAAAAAACGATAACACACACACATACATACATCCATCCATCCCCACGCACTTCCAAAAAAATGGCACTTTTTGGCCTCTCGACGAGATTCAGGTAATTTTTGGCAAAACCGTCACGTGCTAAAATTCAATCTCATTGAATACTTCAATTTGTGACCTTAATTGAGTCTATGGGTTCCGTAGTCTTTACCTGAGGACCCTTTGAAGTCGCGCTTGCCGCGAGAGCGATTCCAATACTTTCTCCCATGCTGAGCATTGGATAAAGTAAAAATTCTCAATACTATTCATGTAAAATGTGAGATGATGGGCGGTAAAGAGAGATTTTCCTCACCCACCCCTTAAACGAGGGGCGTTTGATTCAATTTATTTCTTCTTCTTATATTTTATTTATTTATTACTTTTTCATGTAAGTATATCAATTGATTTTTTAATTATTAAATAAACATCCCCCTCCACACACTAGTTATTCCCCTTAAAACTCGAATTTTACTTTTTATATTATAAGTTTCATATTTAAACTAAAGAATGAACCTTAGTTAAAAAGTTGATTTTTTAAATTTTAAGTATGAGCTCCTCCTTTTAAAAATTTCTGGGTAGTGTCGTGAATCTTAGATATACTTTTTATTTTTAGTTTACATTTCTACTTTGATAACTATGATAATTTTAAATAAGATTTTATGTTTTCATGTATTCGGGCATTTTAGATGAAATTAAAAAAAAAAAATGAAGGATTTTCAAGTGTGAAATCGCAGAAGTTAGAATTTGAGTGGTTGAAAAAGTCACGAAGAAGTAGAAAAACGTTGCAATCAAATAATTTTTCTTTCAAAGTAAACTGATTGTTCTAAAATACCTTAAAACCAAGCTAATTTAAAGAAGATAGACTGGAGGGATTTCATGAAATTACTTTAATATACTCTTTTTATAAAAAATGAAGTAAAAATGAAGTAAACTTCCTATTTTTCGAAATTTCAAGGTGGCTTAAGCCTCTCAGACCTTGCCCTGGCTAAGTTGAAAGGCCTTTGAGACTCTTTTTACGCAGTTTGGAATTCCGATAGAGAACGCGGCGGTCAGCTTTATTTTCATTTGAAGAATAATTAGCCCAAGCAGTCTGGTGGAAGATTTTTACATATAACCGAGTTACTTCTGTAAAAAAACCACTAACTTTTCACTTTTTAAGAAAAATTGTTAAAACATATTTTTTTTTGATTTAAAAAAATGTATGTAAATATTGTTATTCTGCATCTACCAAATTAGTATATCAAAATAAAATGATAGATATTATACCTACATTATTATATAAATATTATATTTTATTTTCCCCTTGTTACCCGATTGTTAAATTTAAATTGATCGTCAAATTTGGTTTCTAAATATAAAATTCAATAGTCATTAAAAAAAAGAAAAGAAAAAAAAATAGCTGATTTAGCATATTTCACGTAAATTTTTCCTTTAGTTGTAAATAGTGTTAGGACCTTATACTCAAAACCACTTTTTTGACCCCCTTCCTCTTCCCCCCGCTAACCAGTTGTGCAATATTTCCAAATACATCAATTTATAAAAAAAATCCCCTCCAATTAATATTGGTAATCGATGAGTGGCTGCCTAGTAGGAACGTAGTGACCAGTTGGAAATGTAAAGGAATCTTTAAATTTAAAAAGTGCATCTAGATCTAGAATTAAAGGTGATGTTATAGATTGGATTTAAATAAAGTTCAAGTTTATAATGTAAGTATGCCTTCGCAGAAGAATTCTTTCTCTCTTCAAAAAGAAAGTTCATAAATGGATGTGAATCAAGCAACTTAATAACGTTTCGGTGTGAAAATGAAAAAACAAATATTTTCATTTTCAAGTCTATTGATTTTTCATGCGTCTGCCGTACCTCACATTTCACTCCCATCAACCCCTTTGGATAATAAGTTGATGAGCATTTCGATTTTAAGCAACTCCCTACCACTGTTTAGAGCATAACATAAGAAGATGAGTTTGGGGGGAATAGGGGGCAAAATAGAAAAACAAATCACTTTCTCCCTTCTCTTCAAATACGACACCCTTCTTAAAACCAAGGATTAATTAAAATTTTAGTGAAATAATTAATATTACAAATTTTTTGAATAAATCAAATAATATATAAATATTTTATTATTATATAATGATAGATAAATAAATATTTCGATTTTTTTTCATGCAAAATCTGGATTAAATTTAAAATAAAAAATGTGCTATTAAAATATTATTATACGACTAAAAAACATTAAAAATACATGCATATATTTTCAATTTAATTATTAATTATTAAGACTGTGTTATAGATCGGAGGTAAAATTTTAATTATTGAGGACGCATCGAGTTATCAGTCAATAAAATTTTTAAAAATAGAAAAGAACATTGAATTGTAAAATTATTTAAGGAACATCCGTATTACCTATAGCTTGAAGAAAATCTAATAATAAATCGAATCCTTGTGAAAACGATTTATTGTCCGACATCTTCAAAAATCAATCATTAATATTGTTATGAACTTAATAAAACAAAGTTTGTTTCTATTTAAGGATAAATTTCAATATTTAAATTTAAATCACTTTGAAAATTATTATTATACAAGACTCGAACACTCTTAACTGTTTGTTTTGCTTGTTATTTTTCTATTTCCGAAAATAAAATTGAAATGGAAAAAAAAATTAAATTAAAAAATTGAAATAAAATATAATTATCTAAGAAATTCTAAAAATTCGAGATTTGGAAAATGATTCTCAATAAAATTAAAAAATAAATTTCTCTCTTACACCTACTACTCCTACTACTATTAAAATAAAAAAAATAGAATTATTATTATTATTATTATTTTTTTTTAGTTTTTAAACTCTTTCGAAATTGGGCTTCCTAAATACTCTTGAATTTTAATATATATTTTTGATTTTCCTTTTCAAAAAAATTAGCAGCCTGACTTATCATTAGTGAACTTTTTGAAACCCTATCTTTAAAATAAATAAAAAAATTAAATGAAAAAATAACCAATTATTTTTTTGACCCTAAATCAAATTATTAATTTTTTTATATTGAGTATCAAATATTGGGAGCCCTTCGTCGATCTCTCTCTCTCACTCTTTTACATGGCTATTTGAACAATATCCCAGTAAATAAAATAATAGAAAATAACAATGATTTTTTTTATATAATGATATATTGATTCAGGAAGATGTACCAAAAAGGTGGATCCTTCCTAGTCAGGGTGGACACTTACATGGTGAAAATTAAGCAAATTATTTCATTTACTTTAAGAAAATAACTTATAAATCATCAGTGAAACTTAAAATAAAACTATTATTATTATTCAATGATAGAAGTTTTTTACACATTTTAAAACATATCTCAGTATGTTAATTAAATATTTGAAATTATACGGAAATTACTAAAAATACTTAAATAGATTAAAATTTTGTTTCTATTCATTTTTTCATTATTATATGTATATTAATTATATGAAAATAAGTAGGTATAGTAAAAATTTGTTAAAAACGAGAAATAAATAATAAAATTAGGTATTATTAATGCATCTTCTAATATGTTTTAAAACAAAAAAAAAAGTATTCCTAATTATGAAAAGTATAAAATATATAGAATTATTATTTTTGGAAAGAAATAGAATATGAAGCAAAACATTTAGGTTATGTTTAATAAAGAAAAAGTGAATTGACAAGAATGCAAATATTATTGGGGATGATATTTTAAAGAAAAAATAAGTTAAATAATAATTAATTAAAATAAAATGTCATTTTTAAAATATTACCTGCTTCCAGAAGGAGTAAAGAAATTTGTCTAATGATCTTTTAGATAAGAAATAATATAAGGTAATTCAAAGAAAGGGGATTTTAGAAATATGCAAATAATATTATGGAGAATATTACATAAATAAATAATAAATAAAAAAAATAACGAAAAATCATTAAATAATAAAATAAAATAAAAAAGACTGAAAATATTACCTGCTGCCAGCAAAGAAGAAAATTTTGCCTGAACTTATATAGAAGAAATAATATAATACTCCTCAAGGTAAGGGTATTTTAGAAAAGCAGCAGTTACAGTATTATTTAGTGACTAGATGAATGTTTTGTGTAGGGTGGTGTTGAATAGAGCTTGGAGCTCTGGCTTAATAAAAGCGAATGCATGTTGCTCAATGGATTTTAATTTCGGATGTGATCCAACCAACGCCTTTCAGGTCCCCGTGTCATTATATATTACACGACAATTATTTCTTATATACATGATCAAGGAGAAACTGGACCAGAGGAAAAGAGATGATTCCCTTGGTTCAATTGAAACAGTAAATAAAATGAAAGTGTCTGCCTTAAAATTAGCCTTCCTCAGGAAGATGATTGAGACTAGTTGGCCAATAAACGCGCAAAAATTGTGCATCTCGACCTTGGATGTAGTTTTACAAGCTATGTTTAGTTCGACCTCCCCACACTAGAACACTTGCACTGGGGACATAGATTCATCTATTAGTAATAGTAATAGAAGGGGCCAACTAGCAGGTCTAGGTCTAAAGAAAATAAAATTACAATGCGGAAATTGAAAAGGTTAGAAAAACGTTGGTTAAAAATAAGCAAATCATTTTGAAATCTATTTAAGGGCCTAATCTATTTTATTTGCTTTAGAGGGAAATTAAAATATTATTGTCACCATTATCTAATAAACAATTTTTTTCCTGATTGATTGAATAAAAAAATAATTCTTGAGTCATGTTTTGAACATTCAGCGCCATTTCTCCGCGTTAGGCCTTTCGACTTTCAATGTAATTCTAAAGGAAATAAAATAGAAAAATTCTGAAAAAACATTTCGAAAAAAATTCTTACAATTTTTTAGGGAAATTTTTATCGGACCTGGCCCAAATATATGTTCACTGAGTTGACATTGACACTCGATTGGTGTGAAATATGGGGCAATGGGTCGAGTGAAGGCGGACATTTGCTCTAACGTGAATTACTCGCAAAAGGTCGTTGGCAAGTGCAAATTGATAGCTGTTAGTTGATGGCGGAGAGGTTCATGCAAAATTTGAGGGTTGTCCTCGTTGACTTACCTGGAGCTGACCAGGATCATCTCACCCGAGTGACAACTTGCACTGATCTGTGGCACGCGTCTCTCGATCAGGGGGGGTCGTCTGAAGTATTCGGGTGGGGGACGGTCAGGGGTGCCAATCTGACCAAGTCACCCCTATCCCCTTGGGGTGGAATTGCCTTGCTAGGGTACAGGAGAATAGCAAGTGATGCCACAAGAAAATGACCACGACTACCTCAATAGGAAGCACGGTGGGAAATGTGGCTCCCCAGCCCCTTAGCCCCTGGAGGCGCTCAACGCATGCTCCCTGTTGGTGCATCTCGCGCTGCAGCCTCCACTGCATCCACTTGTTGGCCAGAGGGGCAATTGGTCTCAAATTGCCCCCACTGCATCCATAATGCATTTCTCTATTTGTGCTACTAATATGCACCCTTAACTGGCACCGCAATCCATTTCCTACATTTTTATTCCTATATTTAGAAAGACTTTGTGAAATTATTTCATGTTAAAAATAGTCATTTGAATTTTTTTGTTGAGATCTTAATTTATTCGTACTAGGAGCTTTTGAATTAGAAAATGGCGCCAGGTCGGGAAGTGTGCGGCGCCGCCGTCCAGCGTCCGGAGGGCGTTGGCGTCGCCACGCTTCCTCTAGCCCCTTTCTGGCCGCCATAAGCAACCCCATCGACCATGAAATGCTTTGCTGCTATAAAATCAGATGCAGAGCCACCGAAAAACGAGAGGCAATTTAAAATAGTTTATTTTTAAGATCATCTGAGAAGAATTTTCTCTTTCATTATTATTGACTTCCGTAAAATGTCAAAAAATAAAATTTAAAATTAAGCAAACCAATTAATTATAATGCCTCTTAATTGTAACTTTTATTGCAACAATATCTAATCTTTATATTCTTTATATATAATTTTTATATTTTTTTATGCTTTTTCTTACAAGATACTGGAATTTTTCCAGAAAAATAATATTTTTTTATATAATTTCTTATAAATAAGACTTATTTTAAAACACAGTATATTTTATTTATGTATATATATGTTTTATATATTCTTTATGTGCTCTTTGTATATTCTTTATATGTATTACCCATTTGTATTTACATTCAAACATTTTTTTGTATATATAAATAGTGTAAAAGGACTTTAGTCCGTCTAATAATAATAAATAAATAAATAATAATGAAGTTTCATAATTGTTATTTAATTGTTTTAAAATAATAATAAGTAATAATTTTATGAAGACAATATTTTTTAAAATTATGTATAACATTATATTTTTTGCCATTGATCGATTACTTTCAATTTAATTTCTAAAGTAAAAGCTTCAAATTTAAAACGCTTTAAAGGTATTCAAAACAAAAGCTCAGATTAATCGCCGACCTTCCTGCAGGAATAGATATTGTATTATTCGAACAAGCTCTTGAGATTGAACCATTAAAAAACTATTTAGAAAATATTGCCAAGAAATTCCAATTCTATTTAAGGAATAATTTGAATCCTCTTCTCAAAAAAGATACAGTTTAAGGAAAGAAAAATTTATAAATGTTTTAAATATAGGTACTAAGATATGTATGAAGTGTAAATCGAGTTGCTTCAATTTTTTTTCTCTTTTCTAGCTTATAATTTATAGCTATTCTCATTTTGTAAATTCATATCTATTTTACCATTCATTCTTTATAACTTTATAAAGTATGTTTTTATCAAAATTTTTCCACAATTAAAATTTTTAAAATGATTGCAATAATAAAAAGACATTATTGTAAATATGGAGATAAGTAGGAAATGTTGACTAGGAGCCTAAATTATTGTAATAATAACAAATATATAAATTTTAAAATTTGGAAAATAAACATTTTGTTTAAAAACAAAAAAAAATCTAACACACCATGATTGAATCAGTTAAATTAATATATATATATAAATAATAAATATAGGAAAAATACTACAAAATAGTTTACGCTATGATTTAATTTATATGATGAATAAGTAATTATTTCTTGATTGAATATTATAAAATTATTTAGCCGATTAAAAATATATTAATAAATAAAAGTGTTTACTAAAACTGTAAATCAAGCAGAATTTTAGTCACTGCTACTTTTAAGTTATTTTATTATGTAAAAGTCAGAATTCTCTTCAACTAGAGATTAATATCCATGATCAATTCACAACCAAATTTATTTATTATTATTATCCTTATCATAGATCAAGTCCTAAGACTGGATTGTCGTTTATCGGCTTTTATTTGAATATATCGCATAAGAAAACTTGTTCATATCTCTAAAAGTCTCCCATCCTTCATTTTATATTTTATTTATTTATTATTTAGGTATTTGTTTTGTTCAGGAAGAATGATGTAGATTGAAGGAGAAACATTTAATTTTTTTAAATTTATTAATTATTAGATAAATATATAATAGAATATATTAGATGCAGTGACTTGCGGCGCATCCCTAAAATTTCAAATATTTAGAGTATTTTCATAAATATCGACTTCAAAATTTCAGGAGGATCTTTAAATTTTCAAATTATTATCCGTTATTTCAAATATTTCATTAAAAAATATTTTTTGTTTTTAAAAATAAATTGGTACTCGAAATGAAATAAAGTTGTTGCATAGTTTCAAGGGGGAGTTAAAAATGAATGATTTTCCGAAAAGGGTGCAGATAGAAGGTTTGAAGTCCCTGTCTGGTGTATCTTCCAGTTCAAGCATGTCAAAGACAAGTTTTAGTCGAATAAAAATAACGAAAATCATGCCGTATTCGATAAAATTTGAAAAAAAAGCGAAGGTTAAAATAAAATTTCAAAAAATGAAGGGTAGGTACTTTTTTGGACAGCATGCCATGGTTGAAAAGTCACCAACCGTCACTGATTAGATGTTTTCCTTGGAGACAAACTGATAGATATAAAACTGAGGATTGAATGAAAGGCAGTCTAGGGATTCCTAATAAAATAATATTTATTGAAAAAGTTTATTTTAACATCTTTTGAACCGATCATCCTCTTGTTCAGGGTTCAAAGGGTCAATGAAGAAAGGATGTAATAATTTTTCTTCTTGTCTTCTTTTTCAGTGCTCGTTATAGAATTATTATGATACATAAGAATTAAAACTTTGTCAGCAGAGAAGGCCGTAGCCAGGAAAAAATTCCGGTGGTGGGGGGGGGGGGTAGATGATTTTCTGGGAGGGGGGGGTTAATCTACCCACCGAGGGGTAATGGACATACTCCTAGGAGTAGGAGACATGACCTCCCTGATGTCCAGATTTTTTATCAGAATATTTTTATTTATTTATTTATTTTAATTAAAATTATGAGAGAAGGAGTTACACCAAAATCCCTAAAGGCCTGGCCTCTCCATCGTGAAAAGAAGAAGAGCGAATTTTATGGGCTGGGCAGGGATCGAAGGTATCAATAAATTTTTATTTATATTCTTTAAAATTTCGTTTACCTCACAATTTAGGGCGTGGGGGATTTAATTCCATGTCAGGATATATGAAATGAGCGCTTACAAATTTATGCGAATTCCAAAACGTGGATAGTGAGTTCGCGAATAAGCATCTTTGACTGTATTTGTATTAATCTTTTTGAACTGACCCAGGGACAAAGAATCCGGCAAGAATGAAAAAGTGGCAACTGCTGCTTGAGAGAATGAAATGAGGTTAAGCTTCTTTCGCTTGTTAGTCGGCGAATTCAAACTCAGTCTGAGATGCAATTTCTTTTCTAGTAAATTCAATAAAGAAAAAAAGAGAGAAAAAAACGTAGTTGTAATTAGTGGTGCAATTAAAGTAGCGTTTGCCGTGTGCAGATGTTGTGTAGGAAGTGGGGGCGCCGTAATGGCAGTGATGTAATGAAAGTAAGCGATTTGTAGGTCAGCGGCGGCCGGTCGGCCGGCAGTGTGTCGGTCGTCGACCTGGCTGGCTTCCGCAGGGAAGAACCAGCCAGCCAATCCAATGTCAATGCCAGGGACACCACAGACCACACCACCCACAACCATGCAGATGCATTATTATGCAGCGCCGCCGCGCTCCCAGCAACCAGCCCTAATGCAGTTCTCTCGATATTATAAAGGGAACAATTAGAAACTATCGATTCACTGAATTTTGCCAATTTTATTTTGCCATCTGATGGGATTTTTCTTTTTCTTTTGGGGAAAAACTAATCTATATTAAAATTTCATTGATCCCTAGTAGAAGATAAAAAGAAATAAAATAAGCTGACGTGTTCTGATGTGGCCATCCACTTGACTTTACCATACAACCTGGCCCCTCACTTATATTTAATAAAATTATTTATAATCATGTAGGGGGGGTTAGTTTTTGCATTTTTAGACTTCTTGGGACCCACTGATTATGTATACAAAATTTGGTTTAGTTTGGTAAATGGCCAAGATTTTCATTTTTTGACCCTCCGCCGCCCTCCCCCCCATTTCGGGAGGTTAGTTTTTGCATTTTTAGACTTCTGGGGACCCACTGATTATGTATACAAAATTTGGTTGAGTTTGCTCAAACGACCTAGATTTTTAATTTTTAACCTCCCCTCGACTCCCCTTAATTTTGGGTCGATATGCACCAAAATCTATTCAGCACTTAATCTCAATGGACCAAAACTACGTGTGAAATTTGGTTTCGATATTCACACTAGTTTTTGACCTAACTCGCCCACAAATTTGGTAACGCACAAACTAACTAACGACATTTTGACAAAACAATTATTATCTCGAAAAATATATTTTTTTCGATGTTCACTTATTAGAGCTTTTTTGTAGACCAAAATTCCATGGTTTCGCTCAATTTTTTTAATCGAAATAGTTTCAGCCGTTTTTTAGATATTTTGAAAAAAAGAAGGAAAAAATCACTTTTTTCATGCACGATTACATTACTTGACCATACCCTGTATGGTAAAGTAAAAAGAAAGGGGTGTGATTTATGTTTTTCCACACAGTAATACGTGATCTAACGAACGACCATACAAGTTGAGTTGGCTGATATACCAAAAATTATAATTTAAGGTAGTTGTTTCACCATTTGGGATTTCTTAGGATTTTTTGAAATTTAGACAGATTATTATTTAAATACTTCTGCATCGGTTGGAGGCAAAACGAAATTTATGAACAATACAGTTCCGGAGATATTAAATTCCAAAGATAGAGTTTTTCAGACTCTTATACATTGCACTATACGGGATATCGGAAAGTTTACATACATATTTAATTATAATTAAGAAACTCTTCTTACCATTGTTATAATATCCTCCTTCTTTTTTAAGTTGCTTAAAAATCTAAACCAACATTTAACAATAACTAATAGATTTTTTAAGAAAATTTTAACTCATAGTTACAACACAGTTTCTGAGATAATAATGAGTAAATAATCAAAAATGTATAAGTAATGTAACTACAAACAAGCTAGCAACAACGCATATATTTAACCTAAAAAGTGGATTAACGTTAGTACTTTTTTTGACGTTTTTTCGATTCAGCCATTGTCGCAACAGCTTTTAATCGTTTATTAAGAACTTTTTGTTTAATAAATCGACCTTTATAATGTTTTTTATTTGACAATTCTATGATAAAAATATTCAAGCTCGGAAAATGTTGCCAGCTTTGTCAAACGAGCATTGGATTGGGTAGTAGTGGGACATAAACAGGAAAAATTCATTAAATTAAATATTGTTTATAATATGACCGTAGCCAGCGGGTGGGAATTAGGTGATAACCTCCCCCCCCCCCCCCCCGACCCGAAATGTTTAATTTTACAAGAAATAAATAAAACGTTCAATAAAAATTTAATAAAAATAATACTCTGATAAAAAAACGCAATCTAGGCATCAGGAGGTCATGTCTCCTACTCCTAGGAATATATCCATTCTCCCATAACCCTTCGGTGGGTAGCTAAATCCACCCGAAAATCAGCTAATTCCTTATTTCAATATTTCTAGAAAAATTTGATAGTTTTTGTACTTTGGGTACAATAAACGATGAATAAAATAAAATAAATAAAAGATTTTTAAAACCATGTAGTATATCAAATGAAGTAATAGCAATTTTATTCATTTCAGTTTAGTTTCTCTTTTAGTATCTATACTCAATGCGCAGTGGCGTAGGTTGTAGATTTTTTATGGGGGGGTTCGGTTACTAAGAAGGGAGGGGGGGTGTCTTGATCAACTAATTCGTTCAGGTATTACCACTTCGAAAAGAAAAATTTAACTGTCCCATGTATGGGCGGTTTGAACCCCCTTCTTATCTACGTTCCTGCTCGGGGAGATGGTATCGAATGACCCTGAAACAAAAGCACTTAATGCTCATTATTCTAGGCCTTAAGACCTTTTAATATGAAAAGTAGGAAGACTAATCATCGGTTGATGAAAAGGTGGGTTGTTGAGTTGGAGTGTGTGTAGCGCAGGGCTCAATCTAGTCCGTAACGGGACCAAAAGAGTGAGAGAGCGAATGGCGCGCGCACGCATAAGACAGAGAGCGAGAACGGTGAGTTCAGTGGCCGACACACATTCACGGGTTCGTCGACCGCGGGTCCGAAAGAGAGCGCAAGATGGCGGCATGCAGGTCATCTCAGCCGCAGCATCCAACCGAGCAATACCTGGAGTCAGGTGTGGGGTCAGGACAAAAAGGAATTCATCCCCGAGCTGAGACACCTGCTAGGTTCCATCTATCGACAAACAAGGGGGCCTAACATTCCCCCTGGTGCCAAAATCATTCTCTCCATCCCAAAGAGTCTTGATCAATCATCATTTCTAATGGAGAAAGAATTTAATTTTTAGGACAAATTCTAAGATTTTAGTAGAAATATTATTAAATAGCGATATCAGATGGGATTCATCCCCCCTGAGAACTAACATGCTTTCCGGGAAGTCAGATCACACCCTCGATACAAAAACCTCTCTCTGAATCGCATTATAAGATATAAGCACAAAAATTTTTTTACTCCATTACTATATAATCGAAATTAAAAAAATTGAGCTTAAAAAGAAAAAAAGTTTTTCATACAAGCCCTTTTATTTAAATATAAAACTAAAGATTTGAGCATCTTCTTGTTTAAAATAGTTGGAATGTTTTTCAAAAAATAAGCTCTGGTTCAGATTAACAAATCAATTTTAAAAGTGAAAGAATTTAATTTTTAGGACAGATTCTAAGATTTTAGTAGAAATATTATTAAATAGCGAGATCAGAGGGGATTCATCCCCCCCCCCCCCCAGGAGTCGAACCTGAGAACTAACATGCTTTCCGGGCAGTCAGCTCACACCTTCTTTGAAAATTAATTTGTTAATCTGAGCCCGAGCTGATTTTTTGAAAAACATTCCAACTATTTTAAATAAACTGCAACGGATCGTTGCTAAACTTTATCCAAATTCATTTGAAATATTAATATGTTCTTGAGTAAAGTACTTTAAAATATAATTTTACTAAAAACTTTATTTAACCTTTTTTGTGGTCCCCAAGGTACTTAATTAGGATATTAAATTTCATCAAAATTGGTTAAGTCATTTTCAAGATATTTAGAAAAAACTAAAAAAGTACTGAAATAAAGTACTAATGTTTGTGGTCCGATATGTACCAAAAACTAATCAGCGCTTCATTTTGTTAAACTAATGGTAGGTTTTCAATTTCATTTCAATTGGTGCAACGGTGTGGAAAAAATCGTGGGCCAAAAACGATAACATCCATACATCCATCCATACGCACGCACTAAATGAAAAATCGCACTTTTTGGCCTCTCGACGAGACCCCATGTAATTTTTGGCAAAACCGTCACGTGCTAAAATTCAACCTAATTGAATACTACAATTTGTGACTTTAATTGAGTCCATGGGTTCCGTAGTCTTTACCTGAGGACCCTTTGAAGCCACGCTTGCCCCGAGAGCGATTCCAATACTTTCTCCCATGCTTCGCATTGGATAAAGTAAAAAGAAGATCCTCAAATCCTTTTATATTTAAATAAAAGGACTTGTATGGAAAAACTTTTTTCATTTTAAGTTAAATTTTTTAATTTTCGTTATATAATAATGGAATAAAGAATTTCTGTGCTTATATCTTATATTGCGATTCAGGGAGAGGTTTTTGTCTCGAGGGTGTGAGCTGACTGCCCGGAAAGTATGTTAGTTCCCAGGTTCGACTCCTGGGGGATGAATCCCTTCTGATATCGCAATTTAATAATATTTCTACTAAAATCTTAGAATCTGTCCTAAAAATTAAATTCTTTATCATTTCTTTTGGTAAATATACAATTTATTAAGAGTAATCCATTTTTTATTTCTAATTTTGCTTTTGTTGATATTTGTTACCAAAATTAACACAGTTTTTTTGGGATGAGGAAGGTTATATGTCTTTCTCTTTCTCTATATGAGTCGCTCAGAATCCATTGCAGTTAAGTTAATAAATGAATAATCGATAAAAATCGACGTTCTATTTAAATCTCACCCCATAATCAGGCACGTACTGTGGGCGTCCACGAGAGGGGGAAAAAGGTGCACATGTTCTCCCCCCCCCCGGGATCAAAATATATATGGATAAAAATTGGATACAAATCGAACAAGCGCGTTCGCCAACTCTTTTATCCCTATGACCTCCAGAGACTGGAACTCGCTCCCAGCCACCGTCTTCCCCGCGACTTATAACCTTCAGCTGTTTAAGACCCGTATCCACAGATATCTTCGACCCCTACCCAGCCCGTAAAATCCCCTCTTCTTCTTCTTTTCACGATGGAGAGGCCAACCCAAGCCTTTAGGGAATTGCACCTTTTCGGTGTAACTCCTTCTCTCATCATTTTCATAAAATACAACATTCTATAACAGCCCTGACTTCCGGCCCGGCCTTTCTAAACTATGTTTAATGCACCGTGTGTGTTTTTGTATTTAAGCACTACTGATTAGTGTAGGTATTCTACTTGTGAATAAACCTCAATAAATTAAATATTTAAATTAAAAATTAAAAATGTAATTATTTTTTCTCGCCCTCCCCCACTACACCTTTCTGAAAAAAATTTGAAGGCGACCCGTGGGCACGTAGGTATTAATGTTTAGCAACTGATTTGTTCAGGTATTTTATTCCTCCAAACTCCAGCATATGTAAAACAATATTGAAATGCTTTTCTAATAATATACATAAGATACATAATTCAGACATAGCTATGTAGTGATAGGATCTTTTTTCAAAAAGAAAAATTAAATTATTAAATGTATTGGGGGGGGGGGGGTTGAACACCTTGAACTCTCCCTAACTACGTGCCTGCCCATAAGAAACAATATTCAGAAGTAATAAAATGTTAGCCCTTTTGAGTAAAATCGAATTAAAAAATAAAACATTTTGTACAAAAAAAAAAAAAATAAACCTAATTTGTTAGATAGGTAAAAATTAATCAAAATAATAAATTATTCAAAAGCGGGCTTGACCGCATTGGCATCTGAGCGACTAACGTATAGGTATATATATATCTAATTATAAAGGTTCGATGTACCTAGATATTGCTGTTTAATAAACAAAACATTAGCTATGGTCATTTTAAAAGAAATGAAAACTAAATTAAAAAATTTTAAGTATATATTCAAAATTTCACAAGGGGTTGAATCCCTATACCCTCCTGATTACGGCCTTGTTTATTACCAAATAGAAGATTAAAAGTTGGACAAAGACCAACATTATTTAAGATAATTCTGAAATTAAGAAGTATGAATTAAAAGAAAACTGTAGATTTCTTTATAAGAATACTGATTTTAGAAACAACATAAGACCACTTTGACAATTTTTGTCCTTTTTGACATTACTTATCGTATTTTTTCATTATGTTTAAAATTATTAGAAAAAAAGAGTAAGCTAAAAACTTAAATATCTCTAAAATCGTCATTTGTGTCAAGTTGTTTATGAAATCAATTATTCAATTCAAATTTGTATGTTTGTATTTTTTAGAATACCTAATATTAAAAATATATAGAATCATTTGGGGGAGAATAGTTAATAACTTTTAAGGAGTTCGGTGTTGGTTCTAGGTGAAACATTTTTTAATATAATAATAAAACTAAGATACGAGGTAGGTTTCACAAAAGAAATAGTTAAACCTACTCTTAGAACTAAATTCCTTATGGCCATGGTTCTCAAATCATGCTCCACACTGAAGCCATTTCAAGTGTTCCGCGAAAAATCAAATGCAGCACAATTAAAATTTTTGGAAAAAAAGATCAATACAATGTGAAATAATTTTTGTATGTGATTGTGGATTAGAGCGGGTGGTTTTTGTATAATAAGAATATTGTAAAAAAATGTACGATCTCTCCTGAACTAACAAGAACTACCGGGTTGGCCACCCCTAATTTGAAGTTATGTTGTAGCATACTATAAGTGTTCCGCGCAAAAAATGTTACTAGTTTAGTGTTCCCGACTTCAAACAGATTGAGAACCACTGATTTACTCTTGATAACAATGTTAGACAATAATATATTTTGCTGGATGCTGTTGTAACAATGTTAGACAATAATATAATCTAGCTGCACGCTGTTGTAACAATGTTAGACAATAATATAATTTAGCTGCATGGTGTTGTAACAATGTTAGACAATAATATAATTTAGCTGCATGGTGTTGTAACAATGTTAGACAATAATATAATTTAGCTGCATGCTGTTGTAACAATGTTAGACAATAATATAATCCAGCTGAAATTATTATGGCAATAGAAAAGAAATGTTGAGTCATAATGGACATTCTGTTAGATTAATGATCGTTTCCGGATAGATTGATGATCATTTCCGGATAACTCGAAATAATATAACTACATTTTTTATGTATTTATCGTATGTTAGTTGAAATGGAAAAATTGAAGCTGGAAAAGTAAGAATAAATTTTGACCGTTGTTTGTCTAGCGGTCGGAGGACTCATCTTCAAGGCTCGGTCTTTGTTTGGATAACGGAATTTCGGAAAGAAACTGGGAGATAAACTTAATGAAAGTTTGACAGATACAAAAAATCTAATCGTTTCTTATTTCTATTTCCTGATTCAATACATACTTTACTAATAAAATGAACTACCTATGATAAAAATGATAATATAACGTAACTGAGCAAAATATAAAATGGAATAAATTTTAATTCGTTGTGCAAATTTGATGATTTGGTGATTGATTTCTTTACCGAAAGATAAGTTTCGGCTAAAAACATGCATTCTGACGAAATTTTTTGATTAAAAATGTACAATATAAGTGGCTTTAGCTGAAACTTTTCTTTCGATAAATTTTAATTCGAGGTTCTTCATTTAAATATCGAATACTCGATTATTTATGAGAAATGTCAATGTACAAATTCAGAAAAATTTGTAAATCTCTGAGTAGCTTTTATTATTGAATGAACACAGTTGAGGTCTAAAAATAAAAATAAATCAAATTTTCAGTCAAGCTTGAAGCTTTTGAGTTTTAGACATATTTATTCTCTTCATAACGACAATAAAATAATTATACATAAATTTACAAAAAAATAAAACTTTTTAATAATTTAAAAAAAAGAGCAAAAATATGTAAATGCTCTAATTTTTAAATATAAATACAAATATGTATTAGAGATAAATTGTTAAAAAAAAATTATATTTATAATAAATTTGGGGATGAAAATCTGTTTTTGACTGAAAAGCTGAGGACTTCAACCCTGATCAGACAATGTTCATAATTAAAGCTAAAAGTTGCTAAAGATAGCATTTTTAATATAAAAAAGTGAATGTGCAAATTGACATTTCCTGGGATGTTGAATGCAAAGTGTCTTTTGTTGTTTTTGCGAAGAAGCAGCAAAAAAGTAAAATTATATTTATTATTATGTTCTAAGTGAAATATGGATGTTCGTGTTAGAAAACAGGTGAGGTGAACAACCTATCCCTCTCCCCTATAGTTAATAACCTACCCTAATGCATCTGGTCACTTGTTTATTTCCAGCAAGTATTATCTTGAGGTAGAATGAAAAGAAATGTTGACTTTAATTTTAATTTAATAATATATCGTTTTGTGTTTTTATAAATTTAATTATTAAAATAATACAAAATGAATTTATTAATTTAGTGATAATCACTAGAATAATAAAATGATTACATGATATAAAGATGAGTAATTGTTTTATAAGAAAATTTATAGGTGTTGTGATTGGAGACATTGAAAACGAGTGAAGGTCAATGGCCTACCTAGGTCACCCAACCATGAAGACAAATTCAATGTCAGCTTAACTAAATTCTTAGAATAAATTCGATGAAAACAACATATACTTTCATTGAATCATTCAATTAATTTATTAAATGTTAGAGCTATAAGTAGGGGGATCTAAGGTCAAAGTTGGGTTTAATGGGTAGTTTATTCAATTGTTTATTTGAAGTGGATATCAAATTCAAAAGATAATTCGTAGACCCTTTTCCACAAGGGCAATTAAATTCATTTGCTTTTAGATTGCTCGCCTGTGGCTAATCAACGCGGCTTTTCGATGAACGAGCGCTCTAACCATCCAGCAGAACCAACCTGCCAGGTCATTCCCTTTTCATTTCTTACTAATAAGGAAAGGACCTGAAGCTGCCTCCTGGGACCAAGATGGTCCTTCGATTTTAGAAATCCCGTTAGATCCCTCCGGCCCTTCAACAAACAGAATAAGCCTGTGAGCGGCAATTATTAATCTTGGTGGGAGTTGGATTCCAGGCAGATACGAAAGTGAATTTGTCAAAAGTTACAGTTAGCCAAAGAAGATGGTCGTTAAGCAACAGGTGGTCAGAGAGGAAGTTCAATTAACTACATCAGTGATAATGACAGCTTTTATTATCATTGTCATAAAGACATTCATAATAAAACTCTGAACGATTATCTTTTTGATTATGTCAATGTCAAGGTCCATGAAAAGTCAAGAGCAATGAGATGCCGCTGGTGGGGTTTCTTCGGTAGAAGGGCCCGTTCGAAGGGTCCCGTTACTTTCATTTGAAAGGGCCGTGGGCTTTTCAAGGTTACAGGTATTTGATTGCGGAAGGAAATTGAAGACGCTAGAGCGCTGCCGCGGTCGACGCCTTGAAAAAGGCATCGACCGCGGCCGAAAGAGTCTCTCAAGTGCGCTGACCTCTAGGCGTTCACTTTCAGTAAGCCTGAGGGAATTCTTGCGTTGCCAAAAACTGATAATGGTAATGAATTGAAGGAGCAGCTACAGAGGCAGCGGGCGTTGACCGAAGTGTCGATTATGAAATAGACATGGACGGTGCAATGACCAGCAAGCGCATTCCAAAGTGTGGCGAGAGCAGCGAAAAAAATCAACGTGTCAGAAACATTCTCAGAGAGTTGAACTCTGGGAAGAAAATGAATAGATGAAAAAATTTAGTGACAGTCAAAATGAATGACAAACAAGATGTCAAATGAAAAATCATCATGATCATCAATGTCATCACTTCAGATTCTAGGAAATACTTTTAAGGAAGAGAGAGAATAAATATAATTCATTGAGAAGAAAAATTCCCGATTTATGTTGGATTTTATTTCCGTAGTGCAATTAGAGAGAAGGAAATGTGATGACATTGAGTATTAAATTTTTCTGCTCGAGTGAATTACGAATAGAGATCAATGCGCGAGCGCGAGGTGTCAATGACTATCTCACAAGGGTCAATGTCCAGAAGGCAATTGCTATTCGAAGTACTCACCGATCGCCCTCCCCGGCTGCGACTGGATATTCCTTATGGACACAATTTTCACTGCACTTGGATCTCCTTTGAGGAAAACCACTGCCTTGACGGCACTCGTTGAATGTCAAGTTCACTAGTAGGGCTGCGTCCACCGGCGCAGACGGCACTCGTCAACAACCACTAATAGGGGGTAATAGAAGTTAAGGTGGTGAGTGTTAGGCGGGTATCAATCAAATCGACAACTGCCACTGACACTCATTCAATCATTTGCTAGATGTTGCGCGAGCGGTGAATGCCCGGAGAAGACTGGCTGCGGAGGCCAATGTTGCGCCCTTCCGCCTCCTCCTCCTGTCAGACGCGCTCTGACGGACAAGACAACAACTAGAATGATGACCTCCTTCGGAAACAGCTACCCTCGGAGACTTTAACGCACTACACCCCCGAACAATAAATCACGTTATTCACCATCAGAAAAACTTGTCAAGACCCATATCTAAAACAAATAGAACACCAACAAGACATTTTTTGATCTTTTCTCTAAAAACCAAAAAAAGTAAAAAGAAGATAGGTATTCTTTATATAAAGTTTTAGTGGTCAAGTTAATGATTAGATATTTTTTCAAAAGAGACCACCCATAATAAAGAATAAATTTAATTTTTTTATTATATGCATATGACCCTCCCCTCCATTTTGGGTGGTTAGTTTTTCCATTTCAAGCCTTCTGGAGGCCCACAGAATATGTACCCAACATTTGATTGAGTTTTGTCCAAAGGCCTTGAAAATTCATTTTTAACCCTCTCCCCTTTCGGGGGGGATTTCTTTAAACAAGAGTTGCCAGAAATCACAATCCTCTACAACTTTGCTTTTAACAGAATTTTCCGTAGAGCTAATAGTATAGGTGTTATTTTATAATTTACATTATTCCCCCGCCCCAAAAAAATCTTTTTGGGGTCAAAATATCAAAATATTCTATAAGGTCAGATTTTAAGTTAGAAGACACCTATCCAAATTTAAAATTTCACAAGAATATCTCCAGCCGTTTTTATGATAAATCTGCACAAAAGAGCGCGGGCAGACAGAAAACAGACAGTCAGACAGGAATTTTATTGAAGATAACTTTGCTTGAAACGTGTGAATTCAAAATTTAAGCGATTTGGACCAATATACAGATAAAACCTTAATTTTTTATATATAGATTAAGCTGTTATAACATTGTATTGTGTAAAGAAAGACCAGCGGTTTGAAGAGAATTATCTAAACCAAATGTCCAAATTTGGTCGATGTCCAAATAACAATTTGATTCTAAGTTAGGTACTCAGGAGCCCGCTTCTAAATCAAATAATGAAATTAGATTAAGTATACGCCATATATTTGTTTCAAATATTTAACTATGTGAATATTTGGAACAGTATATGGTTTTGCTATCTATTTCTAATTTATATTGTAAACTAAAGCTGCCCCCCCATGACATTTCTTCTCATGGGCTCATCTCAGTCACGTAACAAGACACTTTTTTCGGAGGGAGGGTAAAATTTTTTTGAAAATAAATAATAGGAATTTTTAGTAATAATGTAGGGATTAATCATATTAGAAGTATTTTTTTATGGAGAACGTACTGGTAGTATTAGAGTAAAATAACAAAACTACAAATGAAATAATTTATTATATCATTCTCACACTTTTCAAGTATTAATTACTATAAAAATATAAACATTAAATTAAATTTAAATACAATTTTAAACTATGTTTTTCAATAAATTTAAGTGAATATAAATTTATAGTGTAAGCTATATGATTTTTGTGAAACCTACCTAGTATTTTTATATTTCAAATTTTAAAAAGTTATATAAATATTTTGTTCAAATAGCTAATTTTATTAAGTCCTTTTAATGTATTAAAAGCATTTTAAATAGTTTTTAAATTAACCAGGTCTACAAAGAGTGCTGAAATTGAACAAAATCAATCTTTTGGTTTTCTGTATAAATAGACAATTTAATTAAGAAAAATCAATTAAAAGGCCAGTAACAAATTTGTTAGATATGTTTAATTTAGATGTCAAAAGGGTCCACGCCCTCGGAAGTCGATCCCAAGCTCAAAACATGCTAAACGGGGAGTAGAGGCTTTTTTAAGCGCCGTGCTTGGACTCGACTTCGAGGGATGAACAACATCTAAATTAAACATATCTAACAACACATCCCATATAGGCTTTTTTAATTTCGTTTTCTTAATTAAATTAATTTTTAAGAAAACCTCCAGTGAGGTTAAATTTTGAAAAAATTTGTATTTTTTTAAAAATTCAATAACTCAAAATTTTCAATCTTCAATAGTCAATGTTGAGACATTTATTATATATTATTTTTTTTTTATTTTATTGATATTGTTATTATGAGAATACTTACTTACTTAGTTTAAGCCTTTTCTACAGTTGTAAGGCAATGATGAATAAAGTTTATTGGTGTAGTTGTAAAGTTCAAAGTTTATTTGAACAGTACGAGTTCCGAAGTTAAAGATCGAAAATTTAATATGTTTTTTCGAGTTTAAACATGTGTTAAAAATGGAGAATAAAGGTTTTCAACCATGATATATTTTCTCTCCTTCTGACTAGATTTCAATATCCATGATAACACATTAGACCAAAATTTTTTCTGGATCCAAAATAAATAAATAAATAAATATATAAAACATATACCCACAAATAGCAAAATGTCACTTTATCGTATTTTTAGCTGATGCGTAACTAGCTTATGG